>PVIH01013720.1:0-31131 GCA_004025045.1 Sigmodon hispidus | reverse complement strand
CTTTTCATTACTGATTTTTTATCTGGGTGAGTCAGGGGATGTTTGCAGTCAGTGATTTAATCCTTCATAAAATGTTTTTAAAGATTTCTGTAAAGTGTCTGTCATTCCTTCCTCCATGAGAAGGTTCCATGATATTCAATAAATGCATAGCAAAATCTCTTGTGGCACAAACAAAAACACACAGAGACAGGCTCACACAAATGTGCATAAAAGTCATCAATCAGGTAGGGATTGATTCAGACTCACAAGACAGACATAACAGAGAATTGGAAAGCCATGGAGGCAATGAGTGTCCTCACTAGGGTGTCAGAGACAATAACCCCAGAAGCTTTCTGGCTGCCCAATCTAGCCCAAAAGGGAGAACTCCGGGCTTAATGAGAAATGTTTTCTCTCAATACAAGGTGAAGAGTATTTAAGGAAGACACTTCCTCTGATCTCCATTTAAGCAGGGATGAGCACAAACACTTGGGTGGAGAAGGGAAACTTATCAGAGGACTATGGATAAAATATAAAATCAGCCATTAAATGGAACACTACATTATATACTGTTTCCTTGAATAAAATTTTTGACAAGAGCTAACCATAGCTGCTTTAGCCTGTGCTCAATGCCATGAAGGTAGGCTGCAAACCCCATCATGGGATTAGTAAATGATTTATGAATGCCTGGTCAATCAGCATGCAGTGAGAAAGAGATGTTCAACCTTGGGACCCTCATGCTAGGGGAGAAAGCTCAGTCAGAAACTCCCACCACGGTTTCACCTTCCCTGTCAGTGTCTGCCAGATGTGGTGAACACTTGATTCGATGGTGCTTGTTCTTTCCCAAAGAAGTTCCACCTAAGGAAACACTGCTCTGCCTGGATCCCTCCCCACTGGAAACACCAGTTGTCTGCCTTGTAAATTGCCTATCCCCAAGGCCTTTTCTGATGGGTGTTTTTATATGCCACTTTGATATTTCTCTATTGCTTGCTATTTGTTTTTCACTTTGGCTTACTCTATGTTTAACTCACTCATTCAAAACTCAAAGAGAGGTTTAGAAAATCTTGCAAAAGAGACATGTATAGGTTTTCCGATCTGTCCTTTTTAACTTTCTAAGTTGGCTCTGAATTACTTGTATTTAAATCATGCCACAATGTGTGGAACATCTTTCGTTAGAAAGTAACATATTCCTTCTTTAAACATGGTTGGGGATATGCCAGCGTCTGGAATGCTTTCTTTTATTAATACATATAGGTTTCTCTAAATAAAATCCCCACTCTTCCTTTACAGCCGAAATGCTTAGAAAGAAGTAAAGATCCTTCTGAAGATAGACCATGAGTCGACCTTGCTGCGGATCTGCGCAGTAGGAACTACATTACCCATAATGCCAAAAGAGTAACAAACGCCGAGCCAAAGACAGCAGTTTCAGACTGGGAGAACCGACAGGCACTGGGCGGGACTTCCTACATTGTGTGCTGTCTCTGGTTTAACTTCCCTTGCCTGGATTGTTGGAGGAATCTGAGCTTTAGGACTAAAGGTAAGAGAGCTAGCAGGTACGGAGTGACGTCCAATGAGACCTCGGTCAGCGGTGATGACCGTGCTCAGACCCCAGCACCATCAGCAAAGTCCGATGGCGACTCCGAGACATCCGGCTCAGGTGAGTGCTGCATGACAGTCATTCCCCGCCCCAAATACTGTCCTAGAGCCTATTGAATGTCCCACACACCACACCATCGCTCTGCTCATGTCCCTAAGGAAGAAATCCCTGAATCCAGAATAGTACCAAGCCCGTGGGTGGGGTTTCCTTTTCTCATAACTAATGTAATGAGGCTTGGGAGAGTGGGATCAGGAGGAGATTGATTGACTGTTGTGGGTAATGTCCTGTTTAGATACTTGAGCCAGAAGCATTATAGCTTAAAATGACAAGGTGAAGCATATTACTTATGCTCTCAGGGACTTAGAAGCCAGCGGGACTGAATGAATGCTGAATGTGGTCAGGGGCTACTCAAAATATCCCAAAAGCTGCACAAATTTAGAACAGGCTAAAAGGGGATAATACGGATCTTCGAGAAGGCTAGGCTTTGTGCAACACCCCCACAGCTAGTATGACTCTGCATTGATAATTTTAGACATACAAAGGTCTTGACCTGGGATTGAATAGGAGTCACAGAAAGGTCTGAACCTATGAAGCCCTACCGTGGTCCTTGACTCTTTCAACTTTCTTCCCACAGATTCCGAGGTCCACAGAAATGCATATGGTCTGTTCACAGGTGAGTGAGGAGTGTACCAGAACCTCAGCAGTGTGACCCCACTCCTGGTCTCAGCTTGGTAGTAGAACTCATTTTTGTTGGGCTTCTTAATAGGTGAGTTGTAAAGTCTAATATGGAGGCATACCCTTGTAATCTAACACTTGGAAGGACAGAGGCAAAAGGATCACCAATTCAAAGCCAGCCTAGACTACAAGAGTAAAACCCTAAGAAAGACAGAGTGGTTGATAAGATGGCTCAGCAAGTAAAGGCACTTTCCACCAAGCCAGGGGATCTAAATCAGTCCCCAGAACCTACATAGTAGAAAAAGAGAGAACTGACTCCTGAAAATTGCCCTGTGATTTCCATGAGTATACACACACATACACACACACAACACACCATGCCACACCACACACAATTTCAAAAAATGAACAAACCTAAGGAAGAAGGAGAGACAGGCCCAGCATGATTGCTCAGTAGATAAAGGCACTTAGCATCAAACCTGACAACTTGAATTTAACCTCGGGACACACAGCGGAAGAGGTGGACCAACTCCATCAAGTTATTCTGACCTCCACATGCTGTTTCACACACATGAACACTCAACATAATTAAAAACTAACTAAATAAATACAATAAGAGGGGTATTGAGATTTCATAACCCTTCGTGGGGGTGTTAGCTGATAGTTAGTCACACAGATCTGAAGCTCTGAGGGAGATTAATCATAGGGACATCCCAAATGGTGAAAGCTAATTTTCACTCTGACCTCAGTTAGAAAATAGAATCGGGTATTTTATTTTATTTTTTTATTCTTCACTTCTTCATGTTCTAAAGGCTATTTGTTTTTCTTGGGTTTTTTTTTTTTTTTTTTTTTTTTTTTTAAAAACTCCTTGGGTCAGCTGGTCCTACTACCTCAGCCTCCTGGGTGCTTGGATTATGAGTGTGCATCATTACTCCCAGAAGGGACGTGATCTTGATAGTAATGCCATTGGCAGAAAGTAAGAGTAAGAGCCATGACTATATCTAATGACTGAGCATCCGGCTAGAGATATAGACATCGTTAGCACACCTGAGTGAGTGGAGAAACTGTAGGAACCAGGTGAGAATGTAGCTGATCTTGTAGGTGGCCAAGGCATTCATAAGGAAGCATGGAATTCAACTCAGATTTAAAAAAATAAAAAATTAAATTAAATTTTAAAAAACTTGAAATACTGAATACACACACACACACACAACTCACTAGCATTCAGGAGGGACCCTTGAAATGTCTGAGAAGTTTCATTCAGACAGATGGAGAGCTTGGGAACACAGACGCTTATCTAGGAGAATCAGTGTCTGAAGAGGAGGAATTCTGTAGCTAGACATTCAGTCTAGTTACAGGAAGCTTGTGACTAGTTACAGGAAGCTTGTGACATTCAATGCCACACAAGTAGGAAAACAACCTGTCATTCCCCAAGTTATGATGGTGGCTGGCATTGGAACTAGGAACAGAGTCAACCATAAAGGCATTGAGAGGGGATGGCAGCTGCCTCTGACACTAGAAAGCCTCTTGCTTCCATTTCGGAATTATTCTATAGATGCCTTCTGCTAAACGATGCCCAGGGAGATGCCTGTGAGGTGGCTGTGGGAGTGAGCTGTTATAAGAGACCTATGGACTAAGAAGAAGCACACAGTGATTGGGAAATGTTAGCTTGATACCTGCATGCCCTGGAATTAGGATGACAGGCCATTGGTTTTGTGAGGGAACCCTAGGAAAATTGCTTGACCATAGTCAGGCCAGCTAGACTTTGTGAGTTGTTTCAAGGGTTAATTTGTGACTTGTCTCTGTTAGTCCAGGGGTTAAAGACAGGAAAAGAGCTCAGAGCAGAACAAAGTTTACTGATGAGCTTTCTGAATTCTTCAAGTATGTGGAGAGGGACATTCAGAGCTGAGTACCATCATCTCTAAACCTGTTTAGAATTATGTTAGGTTCAGAGTGCCCCGGTCATTCCCTCTTTCTATTGGTTGATAGGCATCTCATACCCCTTCAATAGCACATGAATTTCATCTTCTCTCCATGAGCAAGGAAACCATTGCAGCAAAACCTTATGACTTGATTTGTGAGCAAGGCAGCAGCTATAGGAGGGCCCCTTAGTGCATGAGTAACTGTGGACTGGCTGGGATGAGTGGGCATCCCGACCCCTTCTGTTCTCTGTGATGTAGCAGGCATGGAAAGCCCCACCACATGCAAAGGGAAATTGGCTGTTTCCGAGGAAATAAAACTGACCACCTGTTGCTTAGGGCAAAATGACATGTTTAAAACCCTTACTTACACTGTGGTTTTTATGTCTCACTTTCCCCCATCTTAAGGGTCCATGGCCTCAAAAGAAATTTTGAAAGCCTTTTTATTGGCAGGTCCAAAATGCATAGCTCCTCCCTCCTCACCTTTCTCTGGATTCATTGGAAGGTCATAGTGATCTAGGAATGGAGTCACAGATGAGTCTCAGTGTGTTGGGCTTGTTGTCTTCTCAAGAGGACAGTAAGCAAAGAGAGGATGAGTGGGTGAGTCAACTAGGAATCCTAAAAGAAGTTTGGTCATTGCTGTGACTTGTCCCCATCATGACAGGGCTGTATGACCTTTGAAGATGTGGTTGTGTACTTCTGCCAGGAAGAGTGGGAACTCTTGGATGAAGCTCAGAGGCTCATGTATCTCGATGTGATGCTGGAGAACTTTGCACTTATAACCTCACTGGGTAAGGCCTCAGTACCTCCGCTGTGTCTTGGTTCCCATCTATCTCTTTCTCTTAAAAACAGCTCTGCCCTTTCCATGGGCAAACGATAGGCCCTGGTGACTTCCCTGAGCAGCCCTGACACATGCCACCTCCAGAGCATTCTTCAGTGTCTGGTGGTAGAAATCTCGTAGTAATGGATCTGTCTTAGTTTTCTGTTGCTTTGATAAAATAACCTAGGTGAAAGCAATATGAGAAAGAAAGGCTTTATTTAGACTCAACAGTTCTACACTACATTGCATCATGGCAGAGAGGTCACAGCATCAGGATTTGAGAAAAACTCATATCCAGTCAAGAGCAGAGAAGAGTGAATTAATGCATGCCAGTGCTCAGCTCATTTTCTTATTCATAGTCAATCCACCTCAATTAAGGTAAACAAAACAATCCCCCCTGAAGAGGGCCCTTGTCATCCAAGATTGTGTTGAATTGACAGTTAATAACCACAGCTTCTAAAGTGCCATTACCTTTTTTGGCCAGATGGCCTTGTTCATATCCATAATTCCTTTTTCTCCCAAGTTCTGCCCCCTCCTAGCAGGTGTCTGATTGCTGTCTCTTTCAAGAATTTCATACAGTGTGAAATTGTATGATTTTAAAATTGGTGTTTTATGTAGACTGTGGACTGTTATACAAGACCTTCTATCCTGGCCTCTTTAAAATACTGTTTTTTTTTTTTTAAACCAATCACTCATCTGTCTTGTTTTTCTTTAAAACTTATACTATCTATTTTCTCTGTAATTGACCAACCAAATGGTCATAACAGTCACCTTTTCCTCATGAGTGAATAACAGCTGATGCAGGGTATTAAATCTGGGTTGTGTTCAGTTAAAGCCAGGAATTGCAGTGTGTCTAGCAGTATCATGATGCGTGTTACGTGAAATGTTCCCTACTTGCAGTTTGAGATATGATCCCTTCTATTCCAGCCTCTCTGCCATCATGAACTCTTATCCCTTTAGAACTGTAATAAATTCTTCCATTAGTTGCCTTGGTCATTGTGTTTTCTCATAGCAGTGGAAGGTAACTTACATACTAACCATAAAGAAAGTAGCTATGGGGTCTGGGTTTTTATAACACTAAGAAACAAGTCTCTGTCTTCCCAGGTAGCATCTGGTGTCTGATAATTCAGTTTATTTAGCAGGAGTTCAAGTAGATAACAAAGTTGAAAAAAATAAATAAAATTGGTCCCACTTAAATGCAGAGTTTTTCTTTTCTTTTTTTATTATTCTTTTTTTTTTATAAAGTCTCATTTTTTATCCCCCACCCCAATGTTCCAACTCGCTTCCCCCTCCCGACCCTTCCCCATCAGTCTTCAGCCTCCCTCCTCCACACCCCCCAGAAATGGCAAGAGGCCCTATGTGGATTAGCTCAGCATCCACTCCAGACAAGTTCGATTTTCTCATCCTAATATCAAGACTGGATTAGGTGTTCCTCTGGAGAGAATGGGCTCCAAGGTGTCAGTCCATGCACAGAAACGCAATCTCTATCTTCCCCTTGAGGCTCCACACATTGTCCATACCACTGGACATTTGCCTATCCTTGGAGGGCTTAGTTCCTTTTCCGGATGTTTCCCAGGTGGCTGTTCTTGATTCAGTGAGCTCCCTAGAGCTCCAACCAGCCATCACTGTGAGAAATTTCCTCATAGTCCCTATCTTCTTACTCATATAGAGTCTCCTCCCCTGCTATCAACTGGACCAGGAACTCAGCCCAGTGCTCAGCCATGTATCTCTGCTTCTACCTCTTTTTATTATTGGATGTAAATTCTGTGACAGCACTTAGGGTGGTGGTTATTCATTTGATTATGGGAGAAGTCCTGTTTAGGCAACACCTTTGCTATTGGTTGGAGACCAAGGCAGGGGTACCCTGTGAGTTCTTGGAGGTTTCCCTAGCACCTGGTCTTTTTCCAACCCCATGTTTGCTTCCTCTATTAAGATCTCCATCTCTCTCTTTTTTTTTCTCTCCCTCCTTGCTGTTTCTCTCACTTAATCATCTCCTTCTCTCGTGATTTGTTCCCACCTCTTCTTGGTTGCAACCTCTTATGTTCCCAATTAGCTAAGGAGATCTTCTCTATTTTTCTCTTCATAGGGGACTCCCTGGATGTCTCTCTTAAGTTCCTTCAGATCCCAAACTGTTCAGTGGTTGTGGTTTGCACCTTGGGTGGTTTTTTTTTTTTTTCACTTTGAAAATGTTTTATTAAGCAACCATGTAAACAATCATTTTATTTAGTGAACAGAAAAAGAACCAATAAAGCCCATTGCACAAGGATTCAGAATATTCTCAATTCTGCATTAAGTTGTGTTAAGGTTGAAATTCACCTTTAATTTTTGGGTTGTTTTTCTTTTTTTTCTTTTTCCTCCTTTATTTTGTATTTAACAAAAAAACAGTAACATGAATTTAAAATGAGGAAAAGTTAACAATAACTATGAACAGGATAAGAATCATAAGCATGGCTTATCAAGGGTGGTAATGCAAATAAGATTGCTACACATATATTTACTATGTGTTCAGCTTTCCCTCTGAAAAATTTTTTACTT
Organism: Sigmodon hispidus; assembly: GCA_004025045.1. Lineage (NCBI taxonomy): Eukaryota > Metazoa > Chordata > Mammalia > Rodentia > Cricetidae > Sigmodon > Sigmodon hispidus. The sequence goes on along the minus strand of PVIH01013720.1, from coordinate 23,609 downwards.
TATATTTAAAGTCCACTAATGAGTGAGTACATTCCCTGCTCAGGAGATTATTTTCCAAATCCATCCATTTGCCTGCAAATTTTAGGATATCGTTTTTTCTTACTGCTGAGTAGTAGTCCATTGTGTAAATGTACCACAGTTGGTTAATCCATTCTTCAGTTGAGGGGCATCTAGGTTGTTTCCAGGTTCTTGTTATTATGAATAATGCTGCTATGAACATAGTTGAGCTAATGCTTTTGGGGTGTGAATGTGCATCTTTAGGGTATATGCCCAATAGTGGTATTGCCGGATCCTTGGGGAGATTGATTCCCAGTTCCATCTGTGATCCTTTTTTAGGATTCTTTTATAATGTTCTGAATATCTTTGCTGTCTGTAATAATACTTCTCTGTTCATTTCTGAGTTTGTTAAATTTGCATCCTCTCTTTCTTTTGATTAATTGGGTCAAGGTCTGTGATTCTTTGTAATGTTGTCTTTGCTTCTGTTTCATTAATTTATCTCTGATTTTTATTTTTATTTTATTTTTTTGCCATCTACTGATCTGGGTTTGTATTGTCTTATACTTTCCAAATTATTGAGTTGTCCACGTGAAGTCAATTGAGCTCTTTCTGATTTTTTAATGTAGGCACTTAGAACTATACACTTTCCTCATAGGACAATTTTTAATGTGTAGCAGAGTTTTTGTTGGAATCTTTTTCTTCTTCTTGGGCAGCCATCACTCAATAATGTGCCATTGGATCTGTGCACTTACTAAAGGTTTGTTTTAATTCTTATCATTTATGGTGATATCACATGCTATATGAAGTTGTTTCTATTTTTCTGAATTTGTTAGTATTTGTTTTATGTGCAGGATATAGTCTATTTTAGAGATGCTTCCATGGGCACTTGGCAAGAATATGTATTCTTTTGTGTTTGAGGAAATATTCTGTAGATTTTTACCCTCTCTTCAGTTGACATGACTTACATCTTTGCAATAAAAGTAGCAATAAGAGTAGCTAGAAACTGGGCACATATTTTTCTCGGGTATTCTGCAAATCATAAGATGACCTGAATATAAAGCCAAGCATATAAAATTTTCAAAAACAAAGCGAGCTCTCATAGTGAGTTCATTATGAAGGATAAATTTAAAACATATTTGGTAATTTCAACCACAATGAATATGTTCTCTGTCCTTTCAGTGTGTTGGCATGAAGCAGAGGCTGATAAAACAACCTGTGTACAGTATGTTTCACCAACTGAAGAAGCACAGGTCAGGACTCCAAAGGAGGGTCTATTCATGAAGAAGACTCATCCCTCTGACATCTGTGTTTCAGTCTTGAAAAACATCTTGCATCTGAATGACCTACCTGAACAGAACCCATATTTGACTGAGGTGTGTGCAAACCTCCTGGACCAGAAGTATCCTAGAGCCAAGAACTGGTTAAAGAGAGATGTGGACTCCCTTGTAAAGAGTTGCATATTCCATGTATCAGGGAATTCTTTCATCTATAGTAAGATTGGAGAGAACTTCCCAGCTATTTGGAATCATCTCCAACCCCAGGCTATTACCAAAGTTGAGAAACAAAGCAAAGGTAAGTGTGGAAAGGCTTTTCATGGTGAAAAAAATAATTCTAAGTCAGATGAATATAAAAAATCTTCCAGCCCCCAACACAGGCTTCTAGAGTCCCAGAGAGTTTGCCATGAAAAGAGAGGATTTGAATCTGGCAAATGTAAACAAAACTTAAACAAGAACACACTTGTACCATCCCAGATGGACCAGACTGATAAAAGACCATATAAGTGTCATGACTGTGGAAAATTGTTTGGTCAAAAAGCCACATTTAGAATACACCAGAGGCGTCATGCTGGAGAAAAACCATATAAGTGTGGTGAATGTGGAAAGTCCTTTTGTCAAAGCTCCAATCTCAGTGAACACTGCAGAGTTCACAGTGGAGAAAGACCTTATGAATGTGCGGAATGTGGGAAAGCCTTCGGGTGCCATTCTAGTCTTCTTCGGCACCAGAGAACACACACAGGAGAATGGCCTTATGAATGTGGTGACTGTGGGAGACTGTTTAGACAGATCGTTAGCCTGATTACACACCAAAGGACTCACACTACAGAAAAACCTTATGAATGTGGACAATGTGAAAAATCTTTTAGTCACAAAGCCACTCTCACTGTACATCAGAGAGTTCATACTGGAGAAAAGCCCTATAATTGTGAAGAATGTGGGAAATCCTTTAGCCAAAGCGCCAACCTTATTAAACACTCCAAAATTCATACTGGAGAAAAGCCTTATGAGTGTGGAGAATGTGGTCTGTGCTTTCGTCAAAGGGCCACCCTCATGAAACATCAGAGAACCCACACTTCAGAAAGACCTTATGAATGTAGGGAATGTGGTAAGTTCTTTAAACAATACTTCTACCTCATTGAACACCGTAGAATTCACACTACAACAGAATTTTATGAATGTGAACAATGTGGGAAATCTTATACACAAAAAGCCACTCTTATTAGACACCAGAGAGTCCACACAGGAGAAAGTCCTTATAAGTGTGAGGAATGTGGAAAAGCCTTTGAATACAAATCCAGACTTGATCGCCATCAAAGAACACACACTGGAGAAAGGCCTTACCAGTGTGCCAAATGTGGGAAATTCTTCAGGGAAAGCTACAATCTTGCTGAACACCAGAAAATTCACACTAAAGCAAAGCCTTACAATTGTGATCAGTGTGGGAAATGTTTTAGTCGTAGAGCTGACTTGGTTAAACACCAGAGGGTTCACACTGGAGAAAGGCCTTATACATGTGACGAATGTGGGAAAACCTTCAGCAGGACTACCAACCTTGTTCAACACAGCAGAACTCATACTGGGGAACGGCCATATGAGTGTGACCAATGTGGGAAATCTTTTAGCCAAGTATCTACCCTTACTCGCCATCAGTTACTTCATGCTGGAGAAAGACCTACTAAATATAGCAAATGAGGCATGTCTTGGGCAACCCTCTAGCATCTTCTAACATGAAAAATGTCATAGGAAGGCAAAAACTGAGGGAAATCCTGCAACACAAGATAGACCATGACAGCTCCTGTAAGCCTACCCTTGAAAACAATCAGATCTCCCAAGAGTGGGACATAGTTGTTCACTGTAGCATACTAGAAAGCACCACTCAAGTATTTAGAAGGGCAAAGTACTGCAAGTTACAGGCATGTGGAATTTGTATTGGAGGTACCCTGTGCATTATAGACAGTCTGTCTCCTTTGCCAGGATTAAATAACTGCCATAGTGTTTTCTAGAAAGTGTCTCTTCCCTAACATCTCCCACTGAGTGTATAGTCTCCCTAACATTCCCATATTCTCCCTTCCCTAGTGAAAGCCTCAATTGCCTGTGCCTTGCAAATGACCTTAACACCCTGCCTCCCTGTCTGTATTTTGCCTAAAAGAACCTGGTCTGGGTTTAGCTGGAGGCTTCAGAAAGGATTATCTTCTTTTTTTATTCTTTGTCTCTCATGATTCACATTACTGTTTACGTACTCCAAGATCACTAGCCAGTAACTCCCTACTGCTTTGTGCAATAATAAAGATCTTGTTTTTTTCATGCACTTTTAATGAAGAGTTTCTATTCAGATACTTAGGTTGATAAAAACACTACCATAGGCCCTGTTTATATGAACTGGAACAGTTTGTTGAGGAAGCTCCATGCCTCAGTGGATGTACTATATCATAGGAAAGTGGTTCTCATTTATATTGCTTTCCAAAACCTTTAGTGAAACAAAGCAGGGTGTCCAGCCATAGATTTTTGCCCCAATGCCTGCTTTTTGTTTGTTTGTTGTTAGGAGGAGGGTGTTTTGTTTTTACATAGGCTACAGGGTACCCTGAAAGCCAAACCAGTTGTTAGAACTACAACATGCAGTGCACATAAAATAGCTTAAATTTATTTGGTCATTTTCACATGTTCTGACATAATGCTCAAGATTGTTGAAGGGAAGTTTTTCACTGAGTTTCAGAGAGCCAAGTCCATGATTCCAAGTGTTATTTATCACTTGGAGAATTAGGGGAGCCAAAAAAGAAACAATAACTGGTACATTACCATGGGCTTTAATTACTTGAGAAGCAGAGTTTTATATGGGAACAAAGGCAGAGATCACAGATGTTGCATTCTAGAAAATAATTTGCCCATATTTTATGTCCTAAAATTTTAACTGAGTCTGAATTCAGACTGTAACATTATTTCTGGCTGCAGATAGCATCCTATAAGAAGCATCAACAAAAGGCAGAGCATGAAGATTCAAAAGTGTGCAGTTTTGCCAGGAACAGAATTGCTGGATTTGCAGACAGTGCAACCATAGTTGCTAATGAGAACCATTAAAGAAGACAAGCCTCTTTAATTGTTTCATTGCTAGGGCATATAAAAAATACCTTAAAGGCTTCAGGCTGTTAAACTACAAACTTTGGGAAAGACTTTCCTTTATAAAGAGTGCTGTTAAGGTTTTATAAAGAATTGCTTGGGGGATGTGCTTCCCCTGTTGCAGGCCACTGAAGCTGTGGACCTAGGATACCATGGTTCTGCTTGAACTGGCAGTATTAATACCATTGACAAGGTACTCCTTTCACAGACAAGCAGAATGGAAATTATGATGTCATGGAGGTTTCCACCAATTCCAGAGAATAGCCTGTGATACCAACTAGTGTGTAACAGGGTCAGTTTCCTCAGATGCCTCTGACAGGGAGATTCACAAAACTTGAAAAGTTAAGACTTACATGTATGTTGTATGTCAGGAACATGGGATGTCTACCCAGGGAAACAGCTAGCTCTAAGTGGAATTAGGCCACTAGAGGCTAAACATGCTACAGATAGCAAGGCGTTGGAGGAAGGCATACTCAAGCCTGTTGGATCTCAGTTGATGGCAGTATATGATCCTGATGCCAGAAGTGGGAATATACTGTTTTCTGTTCAGTTTTTTGTTTAATTATTTTTGTTCTCCATTGTTTCCATTCTTCCCTTTTATGGCCCAATCCTTCCCTTTTGATATAGGAATGTTTCTTCTGTGCCATTGTAATTTGAAATTAATGTTCTTTGGGGTTTATTTGGCTCAGTTAAGAGTTTACCTTTGATCTCAGAAGGAACTGAGCTTTAAAACAGTATTAGACCTATTAAGATTGAAGACTCTTGAACTGGAGGGAAATGCATTTTGTGTCTTAAGATGGCTATAAGCCTTTGGGAGTCAGGAATGGATTTTATGGTTTGGATCTGAATTGCCTCTCATGTTTTAAAAACTTGCTTCTGTCTAGAGAGATGGCTTAGAGGTGAAGAACACTGACTGCTCTTCCAGAGGGTCTGAGTTTAATTCCCAGCACCCACATGGTGGCTCACAGCCATCTGTAATGAGATAAGATTCCTTCTGGTGTGAGTGAAGACAGAGAACTCATATACATACACTATAAGAATAAAAAATTAATGCTATTTTGGCAGATAGTAGAACCCTTAAGAAATGGAGCACAGATGGCAAGAGTCAGTCATGAAAATCAGGGTTTTGAAGGTTATAATTTTATGGTTGGATATCAACATAACATGAGGAACTGTGTTAAAGGGATCAGAGTTAGGAAGGATGAGAACCACTGCCCTCATTGTGTTAGCTGCCTTTCTGCTTATTACCATGCTGTAAGCAGCTAATGCCATGAGCTCCAGTTGCCCTGAGCTAAACTGCACCCCATCCCCCACAGCTTGCCCAGTACAACAGACTGAATGAAACCTTTTTAAACTAAACTAGCTTAAATCATTCCTTCAGCTATGCAAAAATTAGCATGCTGATAACTAACAGATGTGCATGTATGTGTACATGTTTATGGTATATGCATTGAACAGGTTATAAATCCATAAGACCATCATGATCTCAATAATGTTTCTATCCAGAATTTTTCTTCTATAATCTGTTTCCACTGGGTTTTAGGTATCTGGTGACTTGCTTTCATTCATAATGGTTTAATTTTATTTGTTCCTTTTAGAATTTTATTTGAAAGGAATCATAAAGCATGTGCCAGTTATCTAATTATTTCTATATTGGATAGTTGTTTTTAGACTCATTATTGCTGCCTACATGAACAATTCATTATTTTTAATCTTAAGCAGAATTCATTTCTGTGGGCAAGTCACTGTTGATGACCATGCAGCTTGTTGCCAACTGAAGATGATTAATAAAGCTACAAAGAATATAAATGTACATTTCTTTTTTGGAACATATAATTTAGTTATACTGGTGGTTTCAGTTCAGATAACTTTTATATTGAAAAAACCTTCAAAGACATTTTTTAAACTGATTAAGTCCATTGCAATTCACATTGAGAAATGCTCTCAGAATGTGATGCCATGGCAACAACATCTGTAATCCCTCTGATCTCCAGGGTTGATTTGGTTGATGTGGTTCGTTAAGCAAACTTTCTCTTCCTCTCTCACTGTTCTGTGTATGTCCCTCCTGAAGCTGTGAGCTTGGTCCAAAGGAAAACAAAAATGTTCCTTAGTGGAGAATGGGCAGTCTTTGATCAAGAATATATAAGTAGCTGTTCTCACTGCTACAACCTCCAAATAAGCACTCAAGGAAATCTTAAAGAAACTGAAGAAATGTCTCAGTAGTAAAGAGCTTGAACTGATTTTTCCAGTGGAGCCAAGTTTAGTTCCAGTACCTATATCAGATTGGTAATTTTCTGGGGGGAGAGGAGACTGGTCTGACACCTTCTTCTGGCCTTTGTGGGCATACCAGGAGAGGGAAAAATAAAAATAAATATTAAAAAGAATATGACTTTAGTGGTTGAGTGTTCAGTCCTAAAAAAGACATTTATACTGTTCCCTCCAATGCTCAGGAAACACTGGAAGAGGAACCGGATGTAAGTGTTCCATGAGTACATGGGAACATAAGGGTTTGATAAGGCCAAGTTGGGGGAGGGATGAAGAAATGAGCAATGAAAGAGATATTCTGACAAAGTGAGCTATCATGGGTTTAAAAAGAAACCTTGTGCTAGAGAAATCTACAGGAATCCACAAGGATGTCCTAGCTAAGTCTCCTAGCAATGCTGGAGAGGGTGCCTGAATTAGTCTTCTCCTGTAGTCAGACCCTAATTGTCAACATAGAATCTACACATCCAATGACTGATACAAACAGATACAACAGATAAGCATTTGGCCAAACTCCTGGAGTTCAGTTGATGAGAGGGAGGAGTAATGAGAGGAGCAAGGGAAGGGTCAAGAGCACAATGGAGAAAACCACAGGGACAGCTTCCTCAACAAGTATCATCAGAAAATTTCACCCCAACACAAAATAATATACTTTCTTCTCAGCACCTCATGGAACTTTCTCTAAAATTGACCATATACTCAGTCACAAAGCAAGCCTCAACAGATTAAAAAAAATACAGTAACCCCCTATGTTTTATCAGATCATGACAAATTAAAGCCTGAGTTGGACAACACAAACTACAAAAAGGCTACAAATTCATAGAAAGGAAACAATTCTCAACTGATTTACCACTGAATTAAGGAAGAAATAAATTAAATGCTTTCTAGAATTCAATAAAAATAATGCACAACACACCCAAACTTGTGGGACACTGTGAAAGTGGTGATAAGAAAAAAGATCATAACACTAAGTACTAGGATAAAGAATTTGGAGAAATCTCGTACTAGTGACTTAGCAGCACATCTGAAAGCTCTAGAACAAAAGAAATCAAACACACCCAAGAAAAGTTGATGGCAAAAAATAATCAAGCTGAGAACTAAAATTAATAAAATAGAAACAAAGAGAATCAGAGGTGAATAGATTCCAGCTCCTGGGCCACCCTTGCTGAGAATCCTTCTCCAGGGCCAGAGTCACATCCATGATTCTGACCTCACACTTTCACTAGCAGACAGGCCCTAGGCTAAAGCAAGGAGGGGCTTTCCCAACTATCCCTAGCAGAAGAAACCTCCCATGACTGAGCCCCACCTCCAGGCCAAACTGCATCATCATAGACAATCAGACACCTTTGAAATGCAGACCCCTGCCCAGAACTGAGTCAGAGAATGTGCAGACCCCTTATTCAGAGCAGACAGGAGACACACAAACCCTCTACCCACAAGTGACAAGGAGCTGACAAAGAGTGAACCACTGAAGCAATAAGCAGACACCAGTGCAAAAATACATATAACAAGATAAAGAACAAAGCAACACCAGAAAAAACTAGTGGTTCTAAAACATCAAGACTTGAATAGAGCAATGAAGAAGGAACATAAAGAAGCAACATCAAAAACACCTTTATGAAGATTATAGAAGCCTGAAAAGAGGATATAAAAAAATTCCCTTGAGGAAAAAGAAGAAAATAGAGACAAAATATTGGAAGAGAGATGAACAAATTCTTGAAAGAAAACCAACAAATGAAAGAAAAATTCCAGGAACTAAAAATTGAAATAGAAGCAATAAAAAGGGCACAAAATGAGGCAAAGGTAGAAATAGAAAATATAAAGAAAAAACCTGGAAATACAGTTACAAGAATAACCAACAGAATCCAAGACATGGAAGAGAGAACCTCTGGAGTGGAAGACACAATAGCGGAAATAGATACATAAGTCAAAGAAAATACTAAAACTAAAAAAGCCATTACACAAAATTTTCAGGATATTTGGGACACCATGATAATACCAAGCCTGAGAATGATAAGATTAGAAGAAGAAGAATATCAGCTCAAAGGCACAGATAATGTATTCAATAAATACACAGAAGAAAACTTTCCCAACCTAAAAAAGGAAAGGCCTATAAATATACAAGACACCTACAAAACACCAAATAAATTAGACCCCACCAAAAAAAAGTCTGCTCACCACATAATTATCAAGCCACAAAACATACAAAACAAAGAAAAATTTAGGAGCTGCAAAAGAAAAGGGCCAACTTACCTATAATGGCAGACCCATCAGAATAACCCCTGGCTATTCAATAAAAACAATGACACCAAGTATGTCCTGGTCAGAAGTTATACAAACACTAAAAGAACAAGGCTGCTAACCTAGACTACTGTACACAGCAAAATTATCAATCACCATAGATGGAGTAAACAAGATAGTTCATGACAAAATCAGGTTTAAACAATGCCCATCCACAAATCCCATCCTTCAAAAAGCATTAGAGGGAAAACTCCAACCTAGGGATCCCAGATACACCCATAAGAAGACAAACAATTGATAATTCCACATAAGAAAAGCCCAAAGAAAGGAAATACACACAAACTATCACCAAAAATAACAGAAAATAATAATCAGTAGTCATTAACATCCCTTAACATCAATGAACTCAATTCACCTATAAAAAAACACATCCTAACACAGTAGATACATAAACAGAAGCCATCCTGCTGCTGCATACAAGAAACACACCTAGCTTCAAAGAGAGACACAGGCTGAGGGTAAAGGGCTTGGAAAAATTTTCCAATCAAATGGCCTTAAGATACAAGCTTGTGTTGCCATTCTAATATCTAAAAAAGCAGACTTCAAACAAAAATCAATTAAAAGAGACCAAGATGGACATTACTTATTCATCTCAGAAAAAACTGATCAAGATGAGATTTCAATCCTGAATATTTATGCCCCTAATATAAGGGCACCTACATATGTAAAAGAAACACTACTAAATCTCAAAACACACATAAAATGTCACACTGTAATAGTGGGAGACTTTAATACCCCATTTTTACCATTGGATAGGTCAAGCAGACAGAGACTCAACAGAGAAACAAGGAGTCTAACAGAGGTAATGATGCAAATGGACTTAATAGATATTTACAAAAGTTTTCTCCCAAACACAAAGAAATATACATATTTCTCAGCACCATATAAAACTTTCTCAAAAATTTACCACATACTAGGTCATAAAGCAAATATCAATAAACAGAAAAAATAGAAATAATCTCTTGTATCATATCAGACCACCATGGACTAAAGATGGAGTTCAACAACATCAAAAACCACAGAAAGCCTATCAACTCATGAACACTAAACATCACTCAACGGAACCACGTCTAAGTCAAAATGAAATTAAGAAAGGAATCAAAAACTTCCTAGAATTTAACAAAAATGAATTCACAACATGTCCAAACTTATGGAACACAATGAAAGCAGTTCACAGCACTAGATGCCTATATATATATAAGAAAACTAGAGAAATCCCACACTAGAGAACTAACAGCACAGCTGAAAACCTTAGAACAATTAGAAGCAAATTCACCTAGAAGGAGTAGACAACAGGAAATAATCAAACTTAGAGATGAAATCAATACAATTGAAACAAAAAAAATACAAAGAATTAAGAAATCAAAGAGCTGGTTCTTTGAGAAAGTCAACAAGATAGATAAACCTTTATCCAAAGTAACCAAAAAGCAGAGAGAGACTATGCAAATCAACAAAATCAGAAATGAACAGGGGGACATAACAACAAACCCCCAGGAAATCCAGAGAATTATTAGGTCATACTTTGAAAATCTCTACTCCACACAAATGGAAAACCTAGAAGAAATAGACAGCTTTCTCAACAGTTACCACTTACCAAAACTAAATCAAGATCAGATTAAAGAACTAAACAGATCTAGAACTCCAAAGGAAATTGAACCTGTAATTAAAAGACTCCAAAGTAAAAAAAGACCAGGTCCAGATGATTTCAGTGCAGAATTCTACCAGACATTCAAAGAAGAACTAATACCAATACTCCTCCATACAGTAGCAACTGAAGGAATATTGCCAAACACTTTTTATGAGAACACAATCACCCTGATACACAAGCCACTCAAAGACCCATGCAAGAAATATAATTACAGACCAACTTCCCTCATGAATATTGATGCAAAAATTCTCAACAAAATTCTGGCAAACTGAATAAAACAACATATAAAAAATATCATCCACCACGATCAAGTAAACTTCATCTCAGAAATACAGGGATAGTTCAACATATGAAAAATTGTAAATGTCATTCTTCATATAAACAAACTGAAGGAAAAACCATGTGATCAGATCCTTAGACACTGAAAAAGCCTTTGACAAAATCCAACATTCCTTTATGATAACACAAAGAAAACATATGTGTAGTAATCTTATTTGCATTTCCACCCTTGATAAGCCATGCTTATGATTATTATCCTCTGTATAGTTATTGTTAACTCTTCGGCATTTTTTTTAATTCTTTTTACTGTTTTTTTTTTGATAAATACAAAATAAAGAAGAAGAAGAAGAAGAAGAAGAAGAAGAAAAAAAGTCCTGGAGGGATCAGGAATGCAAGGAAAATATATACATATAACAAAGGTGATTTACAAGAAGCTGATGGCCAACATCAAAATAATGAAGAAATACTCAAATCAATCCCACTAAAATCAGGAACTAGACAAGGCTGGTTCCTCTCCTCTGATCTATTCAACATAGTTCTCAACATTTTAGCTAAAGCAATAAGAGAATGAAAGGAGATTAAGGGGATACAAATTAGAAAAGAAAAAGTGAAACTATTTCTATTTGCAGATGATATGATTGTATATATAAGTGATCCACAAAATTCTACCAGGGAACTTCTACAGCTGATAAGTACCTTCAGCAATGTAGTAAAATACCAGATTAACTCAAAGAAATTAGTAACCTCCCATACACTAAAGATAAAAGAGCTGAAAAAGAAATAAGAGAAACATCACCCTTTATAATAGCTGCAAATAGCATTAAATACCTTGAAATAACTATAACCAAAGAAGTAGCAGATCTATTTGACAAAAACTTTAAATCACTGAAGAAAGAAATTGAAGAGGTTATCAGAAAGTCGAAAGATCTCCCATGTTCCTGGATAGGTAGGATAAACATAGTAAAAATGGCAATCTTACCAAAAGCAATCTACAGATTCAATGCAATTTCTATCAAAATCCCAACACTATTTTTTACAGACCTTGAAAGAACAATGCTCAATTTCATTTGGAATAACAGGAAAGGACCTCGGCATGCATCACCATCCTTGACTTCAATATAGAGCTACAATAATAAAAACAGCCTTTACTGGCATAAAAACAGACTTGTGGATCAATGGAATCTGATTGAAGACCCAAAAATTAACCCACACACCTATGAACACCTGATTTTTGACAAAAAGGTCCAAAATATTCATTGGAAAGAAGATAGTATCTTTAACAAATGATGTTGATGTAAATGAATGGTAGTGTGTGGAAAACTGCAAATAGATCCAAACCTATCACTCAGCACAAAACTAATATCCAGGTGGATTAAAGATCTCAACACAAACCCAACTATTCTGAACTTGATAGAAAAGAAAGTGGGAAATACACTCCAACCCATTGGCACAGGTAACCACTTCCTAAATATAACAACAGTAGCACAGACACTAAAGATGCACAGTCGCACTCCAATTGCATTAGCTCAAACTATGTTTAAAGCAGCATTATTTGTAATAGCAAGAAGCTAGAAACAACCTAGATGCCCCTCAAATGAGGAATGGATTAACAAACTGTGGTACATCTACAAAACAGAGTACTATTCAGCAGTATGAAAAAATGATTTCCTAAAATTTGCAGGCAAATGGATGGATTTGGAGAATATTCTCCTGTTTGAGGTATCACAAATCCAGAAAGAGAAATGGAAGATGTACGCACTCATTCAGGAACTTTAAACAAAAAGCAAGCATGCCCAAGCTGTAAACCACAACCACTGAACAGCTTGATATCTAAAACACCTTGGACCATCAGCACCTTGAAGCCCATTCCTGCCAGAGGAAATCCTGATCTAGTCTTGATGTTGGGGTAAGGAAAGCAGATCTGCCTGGAGTGGATACTGAACTAAGCCACCTTGAGACAGAGTGCCTTTTCTGTGGAGGAGATGAGAAGGGGAGAAGAGAAAATGACTTGGAGGGTTTGGGAGGGGCAAAAAAACCCCTCTACTCTCACCAGTGAATAGGTTTACCAGACAGAAACTTAACAGAAAAATAAAGGATCTAACAGATATTATGACTCAAATGAACTTAACAGACATACACAGAACATTTCACCCAAACACCAAAGAATATACCTTCTTCTCAGTACCCAATGGGACCTTTTCTAAAATTGACCACATACTCAGTCATAAAGGAAAATATGAATAAATACAAAACATTGAAATAACCCCTTGTATTCTCTCAAACCACTAAGGAGTAAAGTTAGAGTTCAATGATAACAAAAAACACAGACAGCCTACAAACTCATGGAAACTGAACATTTCTCAGTCGAACCACCTATGGGTCAAGGGAAAAATCAAATTAAAGACTTTCTAGAATTCAATAAATATAAATACACAACATAATCAAACTTATGGGATGCAATGAAAGCAGTGATAAGAGAAAAGTTCATAGCACTAGGTGCCTACATAAAAAAGTTTGGATAAATCTTACACAAAAGGCTTAACAGCACAACAGAAAGCTCTAGAGAAAAAAGAAGCAAACTCATCCAGGAGTAGATGATAGGACATAAACTCAAGACTGATATCAATAAAATTAAAACAAAGGAAACAGGGCAAAAATGAAACAAAAAGCTGGTCCTTGGAGAAAAAAAAAAAGATAGACAGACCTTTATCCAAACTAATCAAAAGGCAGAGAGAATCCAAATTAACAGAATCAGAAATTAAAATGGAGCATAACAGCAGACACTAAAAAATTCAGAGAATCATTAGTTCATATATTATAAACCAATACTCCACAAAATTGGAAAACCTAAAAGAAATGGACAGCTTTCTCGATAAGTACCACTTACTAAATTTAAATCAAGATTTTATTTTAAAAAAGAAAAACTTTAGACCTATAACTACTATGGAAATAGAAGCAGTCATTAAAAGTCTCCCAACTGGTGAGGAAAACCAATCTGCCTGGATGCTGACCTAAGCCATCTTGGGACCTTGGGACCTCCTGCCATTGCTGGGAAGGAGATAAAGTAATGGGGAAAAGAGTGAGTGACTGGGAGGGGCGGGAGCGGGAAGGGAGTCTAAACAAGGAGATACATGGATAAAAAATATAACTTTATTCAAAATAATAAAAAAATGTCTCCCAACCAAAAAAAGGCCCAGGACCAGATAATTTTAGTTCAGAATTCTACCAGAATTTCAAAAAAATAATCAAATACTGTTGTATAAGGTTTTTGTCCCAGACTTTCCAGTCTAGAGCAGAGGTTTGACGGGCAGTCTGGCAGTCCAGCAGAAACACATGACAGAGACACACAGATACTTTTATTAATTTTATACTGATTGTCCTAGGGCCCAGGCATATAACTTGCTAACTCCTTCATCTGAACTCAACCCATCTTGTTCAGCCTTGTGGCTCGATATCTTTTCTCAGAGCAGCATTTCAACTTCTTTCCTCTATGTTATTTCCTGGCATTTTCGTTGTCTCTCTGGTGGCTCTGCTTGAGATCTGTCTCTGGCATCTGCATGTGGCATCTGTCTGCTCTGAGATCAGTTATTTTAGCCTGGTAGCCCCACTCACACTTCCTGTCTACCTTTAGGCAATCAGCTTTTATTAAACCCGTAGGCTGGACAAATATTTACAATGACAGGAAACAGTAGGATCCATCCATTAGCCGAGAAATTTCAGGATATCATTTTTTTCTCACTGCTGAGTAGTACTCCATTGTGTAAATGTACCATAGTTTGCTAATCCATTCTTCAGATGAGGGGCATCTAGGTTGTTTCCAGGTTCTTAGTATTACAAAATAATGCTGCTATGAACATAGTTGAGCTAATGCCTTTGGAGTGTGAATGCGCATGTTTAGGATATATGCCCAGTAGTGGTATTGCTGAGTCTTTGGAAAGACTGACACCCAGTTTTCTGAGAAATCACTGCATTCCAGAGTGGCTGAACCAGCTTACACTCCCACCAACAATGGAGGAGTGTTCCCCTTGGTCTGCAAGCTCTCCATCAAACTTTATTTTCTTTAACTGGGAATAAATCCACAAATTCCAATATTCTTCAAATTGTTCCACATAATAAAAACAGAAGGAACATTGCCATATTCTTTTTATGAGGCTTGAGCCATCCAGATAAACAATCCACACAAAGACACAACAAAGGAAGAGTATTACAGACCAATCTCCCTCATGAACATTGATGAAAAATGATCAATAAAATACTGAAAACCTGAATCCAAGAACAAAACAAAAAAAATCATCCACCATGCTCAAGTAAACTTCATCCAACTGATACAGGGATGATTCAGCATACAAACATCTGTCAGTGTCATTCACCATATGAACAACCTGAAAGAAAAGAACCACATGGTCATCTAACTAAATGCTAAAAGAGCCTTTTAACAAAATCCAACACTCCCTCATGATAAGGGATACAAGAAACATACCTAAATATAATAAAGGCAATATTCAGCACACTGACAGTCAACATCAAACTAAATGGAGAGAAACTTAATTCTACTAAAATCAGAACAAGAAAAGACTGTCCACTCTCTCCATATCTATTCAATATAGTACTTGAAGTTCTATCAAGAGCAATAAGACAACAAGAAAGATCAAGGGGATACAAATTGGAAAGGAAGAAGTTAAACTATTGCTAATTGCAGATAATATGATAGTATATATGTGACCACCAAAATTCTACCAGAGAACTTCTATAACTAATAAACTACTTCAGTAATGTGTCAGGATACAAGATTAACTCAAAAAAGTCAATAGCCTTACTATATACAAATGATAAAAGAGCTGAAAAAGAAATTAGGAAAACATCACTCTTTACAATAGCTACAAATAACATAAAATGTCTTGGGGTAACTCTAACCAAAAAAGTGAAAGACCTATATGACTAAAACTTTAACTCATTGAAGAAAGAAATTAAAGAAGATGTCAGAAAATGAAAAGATCTTCTATGTTCTTGGATATGTAAGATCAATAGATTAAAAATGGCAATCTTACCAAAAGCAATCTACAGATTCAATGCAATCCCCATCAAAATCTAACACAATTTTTTACAAACCTTGAAAGAACAATATTCAATTTCCTGTGGATAAACAAAAAGAACAGGATGTTATGAATAAAACTTCATATGAATAAAAACTTAAGTTATGAATAAAAACTTCAACAGACATCACTGTCCCTGACTTCAAGCTCTTCTATAGAGCTATAGTAATAAAAACAGCTCGATATTGACATAAAAACAGAATTGTAGATCAATGGAATCAAATTGAAGACCCTGACATTAATACAGAAAGAGAGAGAGACAGAGACAGAGAGAGAGAGAAAGAGAGAGAGAGACCTATGAAAGACAAAATTATACAGTGGAAAAAAGAAAACATCCTCAACAAATGATGTTGACATAATTGCATGGTAGTATGTAAAAGTATGCAAATAGATTTATATATATCACCCTGCACAAATCTTAAGTCCAAGTGGATCAAATACCTCAACATAAACCTAGTCACACTGAACCTGATAGAAAAGAAAGTCAGAAATAGCCTTAAACTTACTGACATAGGAGACAACTTCCTAAACATAACACCTGTAGCACAGACATTGAGAGAAAAAAAATAAATACATGAGTCCTCATGAAATTGAGAAGCTCCTGTAAGGCAAAGTACATGGTCAATAAGACAAAATGACAGCCCACAGAATGGGAAAAGATCTTCACCAATCCTACATCTTACTGAGAACTGATCTCTAAAATATATAGATAACTCAAGAAACTAGAGGTTAAAAAAACCCAAATAATCCAATTTAAAAATGGGGTAAAGATTCTAAATGAGAATTCTCAACAAAAGAATTTCAAATGGCTGAAAGACACTTAAAGAATTGCACAAAATCCTTAGTCATCAGAGAAATGCAAATTAAAACAACTCTGAGATATTATCTTACAACTGCCAGAATAGCTAAGATCAAAAACTTTAATGCAGTCTATCCTGGAGAGGATGTGGAGCAGGAAAAACACTCCTCTATTGCTGGTGGGAATGTAAACTTGTACAGACACTTTGGAAATAAGTATGGCAGTTCCTCAGAAAACTAGGAATCAGTCTACCCAATAATCCATCAATACCACTATTGGGCATATACACATTCTGCATGCATATCCTGACTCCAAGGCATTAGCTCAACTATGTTTACAGCAATTCATAACAGCCAGAACCTGAAAACAACCTAGATGTCTCTCAACTGAAGAATTAATTTAAAAAAATGTGGTACATTTACATAATGGAGTACTACTCAGCAGTAAAAAAAAAAAATGACATCCTAAATTTTGCAGGCAAACAGATGGATCTGGAGAGTATCATCCTGAGTGAGGTAACACAAACCCAGAATAACAAACATGGTATTTACTCACTCATAAGTGGATTTTAAATGTAAAATAAAGGATAACAAGGCTACAATCCACAACCCCCAAAGCAGCTAGGTAAATGGAAGAATCTTAAAAGAGACATTGATGAATCCTCATGGAAAGAAAAAATAGATAATATCTCCTGAGAAAATTGGGGTCATACAAAGTAAAAGTCATGTGAAGTTACTCTAGTTTTTTCCCTACTTATGCTTGGGATCCTCTACCTTCTCTGGGGAGCAATTGCCCTGGAGGCCTAGGACCTCTAGGAGGCTCATTTTAGCAGAACTGGATTGGAATTTTGCAGAGTTAACTCACTGCATGGATACTTGTGCTGCCTCCAAGGGTCCTAAGAGAAGGCCTGCTGAGGAAGTTTTCTTGATCTTGTTTTTGATAGGAGAATGTTAGTCTTGTTTACAGAGTAAAAGATGTTGACAGAACTTTATGTGCCCTTGAACTACTAGGGAGTTGTCCTCTTCACTTTGTATCCAAGAGCATCACTATTGATGGAGGTCACTGTGTCCTTGAAGCCCATCTTGTGCCATATCTGTTTATAGAGCACAGTCAACAAGGACAGGAAGCCATGCTGAATATTTAAAGGCTTTAAAAACTGTGGTGTGTGCTTTTGTTACCTAATAGGCCTTTATGTGGGAGTTCTGGTGCCTGGGCCTAGCCTCACCCCTAGAACCACACCACTAGGTTTCACTCCCTCACAACCTTCTACTGGGAGGAGCTTTGATTATAACCACTCAACAGTGAGGAAATTAAAGTGGCAGATGGGGCATGGACCTGTAGGGGAGCATGTGTCCCCACTGCTGTCCTCTAGGTTGTCATCCTAAATTGCAGTATATCTGCTAATGGGGAGACAAGGTGTTACCTTCCATTTGGAGCAACTGCATTAATTACATCCTCTTAGACATCCCCTATGCCTACCATTCCTGGCCAGCTTTCTGGGTTTTAAATTAATAGAACAAGTTAGAAGGGACTTGGGGAGGGTGTCCCTGGAGGGTTGGTGCCCTCTTCTCCTTGGACAAACAGGAAAGAGGAGTTAGGCTTAGAACCAGTGTCAGTGTGGATAAACTGTAGGCTGGCTCTCAGGCCATACCCAGGAGGAGGCCATTACTGTGAAGAGGCCAGTTGAGCCTGAGAGGCACTGCCTGCTGTTGCCTCTGACTGTGCTGGGCCCTGTGGGGTAGGATGAACTACCTCTTTCTGCTTGATGATAATTGTCTTTGTTCTTACAGTCTGCGGCTGGCCCAGCAGCCATGCTTGTATGCATATGGAGGTTGAACTAGCCATCCACCTGCTTATTCTGACCCATTGGGCTGCTCAGAGCATGCTGGGAAGCAATGACACCCAAAGATGCCCTGTGGTCAACAGCTTGGTCAGCTCTCCAGCATCCTGACTAACCTAAACCATTGTCAGGCTTATAGTGTGTGGCGTCCCAGAAGTTTCCAGTGCTGCTCATGAGTGAATGAGTACTATACACACTGTCCTGTGTTCAGGCTCCAAGAAATGCTTTTGTCAAGCTCAGGCTCAGCCTGGGCACTCACTTCCCCTGAGTTTCCAGCCCAACCTCCCCCAACCTCCCTACCAGGTACCAGGACATTTAAATTTTTCCTGTGGCTTTGTGAATTTCTGTTTGGCTTCTCCAGCTGTGCCAGGCCAGGCTCTGAGCTAAACACTAAGGGAAATCCAGAGAAAGAAGTTGATGAGGAGAGGACCACCAGAGGCTTTGCAGAAGTGAGATAGACTTGGATCTTCAGATAGAGTGGGATGTTTGAGCTGGGGGCTTCCATTTGGGAAAATGCAGGCATAGGAGTCGTCCTTTTGGTCTGGAGCACAGAAATGCACAGAAACTCAACTATATTTATTGCACACATTTTATTTGATATGAAAAACACAGCCAGATATTGGGAAAAAACTGAAATACCAGAGAGAAAGGGAAACAAAACACAGCCACTTCTTACTATGCCACCTCTTCAGGTCTGTCTCCCCAAATCCTCTGACTCCATCCTCAGCTGAAAGGGAAGTGGCAGGGAAAAACGAACTCCTCTTTCCTTTGTCTCCAGCCAGCTACCTCACTTCCTGGTTCAACTTTCCTAGAGCTAGGATTAAAGATGTGGACCACCACTGCCTGGCTCATTTAGGCCTTGAATTTACAGAGATTCAGAGAGATCTCTGCCTCAGAGTGATGAGATTAAAGGTGCGGGTCACCAACTCTTTGATGCATTGATTCTTTGTATTGTTTTTATGTTTCAATTGTATTGATTTCATCTCTAAGTTTGGTTATTTCCTGCTGTCTATTCCTTGTAGGCGAGTTTGCTTCTACCTGTTCTGAAGCTTTCAGCTGTGCTGTTAGTTCTCTCATGTGAAATTTCTATAGGTTTTTTTCTATTTTTTATCGTGAAAAAAGTCATATTTTTTATCTGTGTATATCCTTGTTCAAACTCCTTTCACATTCCCACCCATTCTAGTCACACTCTCTTCTCCATATCTCCATATCTCCTCCCCAGCAAGGACAGCAGGTCCCAAGGTCCCAATGTGGCTTAGTTCAGCATCCACATCTGGCAGATTCGCTTTCCTCACCCGAAAATCAAGACTGGGTCAGGTGTTCCTCTGGGTGCAATGGGGTCCAAGGTGCCGCTCCAAGGTCTTTCAGATCATAAGCTGTTCAGTGCTTGTGGTTTGTAGCTTGGACATGCTTTGCTTTTTTGTTTAGAGTCCACTAATGAGTGAGTACATCCCCTGCTTATCTTTCTGGGTTTGAGATACCTCACTCAGGAGGATATTCTCCAAATCCATCCATTTGCCTACAAACTTTAGGATATCATTTTTCTTACTGCTGAGTAGTACTCCATTGTGTAGACATACCACAATTTTATGTGTTGCTGAGAAATATGTATATTTCTTTGCATTTGAGTGGAAGCTTCTGTAAATATCTATTAAGTCCAATTGTGACATAACCTCTGTTAGACCATTTATTTCTCTTTTGAGTCTCTGTCTGGTTGACCTATCCAGGGATGAATGTGGGATTTGAAGAGTGTGACATTTGATGTGGGGCTTAAGCTTTAGTAGTGTTTCTTTTACATATGTAAGTGCCCTTATATTAGAGGCATAAAAATTCAGGACTGTGATCTCATATTGATCAATTTTTCCTGTGATGAATAATTAATGTTCATCCTTGTCTCTTGTGACTGATTTTAGTTTGAAGTCTACTTTGTTAGATATTAGGATGGAACCCCAGCTTGTTTATTAGGGCCATTTGATTGGAAAATCTTTTCCCAACCCTTTACTCTGAGCCTTTGTCTGTCTTTGAAGTTGAGGTGTACATCTTTTTTTTTTACTTATTATTATTATTATCATCAGTATTATGAACCAAGAAGTCACACTTTCTATCCCTGTATATCATTATTCAAGGTCCCTTTGCCCTCCCACCACATCAAGTCATTTTTTCTTCTCCAAAACTCCCCATCACCTCCCTGGGCAGGCAGCAGACAGTCCCAAGGTCCCACTGATGCAATATTGCTTAGTTCAGTCTCCACTGCCGGCAGATCCAGTTTTGTCCCCCCTCCCTGAACAGTGAGTTAGGTGTTCCTTTAGGTGGAATGGGATTCGAAGAGTCAGTCCAGGGTGTTTTTGATCCCAATCTGTTCATTGGTTGTGGTTTGCACTTTGGGCATGCTTGGCTTTTTTCTTGTTCATTTGTTTAGAGACCACTAATGAGTGAGTACATCCCCTGCTTATCTTTCTGAGTTTGTGATACCTTGCTCAGGAGAATATTCTCCAAGTCGATCCATTTGCCTGCAAATTTTAGGGTATCGTTTTTTTCTTACTGCTGAGTAGTACTCCATTGTGTAGATGTACCTCAGTTTGTTAGTCCATTCTTCAGTTGAGGGACATCTAGGTTGTTTCCAGGTTCTTGCTATTACAAATAGTGCTGCTATGAACATAGTTGAGCTAGTGCCTTTGGAGTATGACTGTGCATCATTAGGGTATACAACCAGAAGTGGTATTGCTGGGTCCTTGGGGAGCTTGATTCTCAATTTTCTAAGAAACCGCCATACTGTGTTCCAAAGTGGCTGAACAAGCTTACACTCCCACCAGCAATGGAGGATTGTTCCCCTTGCTCCACATCTTCTCCAACATAGGCTGTCATCTGTGCCTTTTTTCTTAGCCAATCTAACAGGTGTTAGGTGGTATCTCAAAGTTGTTTTGATTTGCATTTCTCTGATGGCTAAAGATGATGAGCACTTTTTCAGGTGCCTTTCACCCATTCAGAGTTCCTCTGCTGAGAATTCCCTTTTTAGATCTGAAACCCATTTTTTGATTGGGTTATTCAAGGTTTTTGGCTCTAGATTTTTGAGCTCTTTACATATCTTAGAGATCAGTCCTCTATCACTAGTAGAGTTGGTGAAAATCTTTTCCCATTCAGTAGGATGTCGTTTTGTCCTATTGACAGTGTCCTTAGCTTTACAGAAGTTTCTTAGTTTCAGGAGATCCCACTTATTGATTGTTGGTCTTAGTGTCTGTGCCACTAGTGTTATATTTAGGAAGTGGTTGCCTGTGCCAATTCACAGAAGTGTATTTCCCACTTTCTTTTCTATCAAGTTCAAAGTGCCTGGGTTTAAGTTGAGGTCTTTGATCCACTTGGATTTGAGTTTTGTGCAGGGTGACAGGCTCGGATCTACTTGCATTTTTCTGCACACTTCCATCCAGCTATGCCAACACCATTTGTTAAATATACTATCTTTTTTCCATTGAATGTTTTGGGCCTCTTTGTCAAAGATCAGGTGTTCATAGGTTTTTGGGTTAATGTCTGGATCCTCAATTCTATTCCATTGATCTACAAGTCTGTTTTTATGCGAGTACCACAGTGTTTTTATTACTGTATCTCTATAGTATAACTTGAACTCAGGGATGGTGATACCTCCTGAGGTTCTTTTGTTGAGTAAAATTGTTTTGGCAATCCTGACTTTCCTGTTATTCCAAATGAAATTGAGTATTGTTCTTTCAAGGTCTAAAAAATATTGTGTTGGGATTTTGATGGGCAGTGCATTGAATCTGTAGATTACCTTTGGTACAATTGCCATTTTTACTGTGTTGATCCTACCGATCCAGGAACATGGGAGAGCTTTCCATTTCCTGATATCCTCTTCAATTTCTTTCTTCAGTGATTTAAAATTTTTGTCAAATAGGTCTGTTACTTCTTTGGTTATAGTTATTCCAAGGTATTTAATACTATTTGCAGCTATTATGAAGGGTAATGTTTCCCTTATTTTTTTTTCAGCTCTTCTATCTTTAGTGTATAGAAGGGCTACTGATTTCTTTGAGTTAATCTTGTATCCTGCTACATTGCTGAAGGTGTTTATCAGTCATAGCAGTTCCTTGGAAAAATTGTGTGGGTCACTTATGTATACAATCATATCATCTGCAAATAGAGATAGTTTCACTTCTTCTTTTCCAATTTGTATCCCCTTAATCTCTTTTCATTCCCTTATTGCTTTATGTAAAACTTTGACAACTATGTTGAATAGACAAGGGGAGAGAGGACATCCTTGTCTAATTCCTGATTTTAGTGGGATTGCTTTGAGGTTTTCTCCATTAAGTTTGATACTGGCTGTTGGCTTCTTGTAAATCACCATTATTATATTTAGGTATTGTCCTTTTATTCCTGATCTCTTCAGGGCTTTAATCATAAAGGAGTGTTGGATTTTGTCAAAGGCTTTTTTAGCATCTAAGGATATGATCATATGGTTTTGTTCCTATAGTTTGTTCATAAGATGGATAACATTTACAGATTTTCGTATGTTAAACCAGCTCTGCGTTTCTGGGATGAAGCCTACTTGGTTGTTGGGGATGATATTTTTTATGCATTGTTGTATACGGTTTGCCAAAATTTTGTTGAGAATTTTCGCATCAATATTCATGAGGGAAATTGGTCTGTAATTCTCCTTCTTTGTTGTGTCTTTGAGTGGCTTGGGTATTAGGGCAATTGTGGCCTCATAAAAGGAATTTGGCAATATTCTTTCAGTTTCTACTGTGTGAAATAGTTTGAGGAGTAACGGTGATAATTCTTCTTTGAATGCCTGGAAGAATTTGGCACTGAAACCATCTGGACCAGGGCTTTTATTTTTGGGGAGGTTTTTAATGACAGCTTCAATTTCCTTAAGGGTTATAGGCCTGTTTAGGTAATTAATCTGATCTTCATTTAATTTTGGTAGATGGTACCTGTCCAGAAAGCTGTCCATTTCTTCTAGGTTTTCCATTTTTGTGGAATACAGATTTTCAAA
>PVIH01013719.1:0-57073 GCA_004025045.1 Sigmodon hispidus | reverse complement strand
CTCAGTGGTAGAGCCCCTGCCTAGAATCCCCCAGTGAGGGGCTGGAGTGTGGCTCAGAGGTAGAGCCCCTGCCTAGAATCCCCCAGTGAGGGGCTGGGGTGTGGCTCAGTGGTAGAGCCCCTGCCTAGAATCCCCTAGTGAGGGGCTGGGGTGTGGCTCAGTGGTAGAGCCCCTGCCTAGAATCCCCCAGTGAGGGGCTGGGGTGTGGCTCAGTGGTGGAGCCCCTGCCTAGAATCCCCCAGTGAGGGGCTGGGGTGTGGCTCAGTGGTAGAGCCCCTGCCTAGAATCCCCCAGTGAGGGGCTGGGGGTGTAACTCAGTGGTAGAGCACTTGCTTAGCTTGTGCAAAGCCCTGGATTCCATCATCAGCACTGCAAAAGAACAAGGATAACATTAACTGTTTGGGACTGGGTATGCTAACACATACCTGTAATACACCTCCCCATCCCCCAATTCAGAAGGCCGAAGCAGGGCTTTATAGGCTTCATTCAGGGTCCCAGCTTTGTCATAACACAAAATAAAAAAAAAAGAAGCTGCCCAATTTCAAACATCTCAGCCTCAACTATAACTAAAATAAACTTCTTGCCTTTATAAACTACCTAGCCTCAAGTGTTTTGCTTTTGCAACAGAAAATAGACTAAACCTGCATATGACAAAATTTGGATCACATGTTGTCTTCTACCCCGAGCATCCAAGGAAAGAAGGGCTTGCCTCTGTTCTTCGGGAGCTAGAGGACAGTGGGGACAAAGGACAGGGACCTGGAGGTACCCTATGCAGAGACGGCACAGCCAGAGACAAGGCAGCACTAATGAGGACTGAGGACCACATGAGGCAAGACAAAGTGGATGGACAGACTGAGAATCAAGGGCACTTCATGATTAGGCTCCAGGTGCTGCTGCTTCTACTCCTCCTCCTCCTCTTCCTCCTCTTCTTCTCCCCCCTCCTCCTTCCCCTCCTCCTCTTCCTCTTCTTCTCCCTCGAGACATCTACAATGGACCTCAATCAATTGTCACATCCTATCATGAACCCCGGGTTAACACGCACCTCCCAGGAAGGCGCTGGGCTTCCTACAGTAATCTCCAAGGAAGCCTACACTATGCTAGGAACACAGCAATTACTCAAAACATATGTGTTGACCGGGAATGTGAAACCAAGGACATATGCGCAGAATCCTGTGTCCGGAAAACAGAGAAGATCATCGGGGAGAAGCTCTAGGGAAAAGAAGCCAAGACTCCCCCTCCGCTGGGGTCTGTGTGACCTTGGGCGGTTATCTCTCCTCTAGGTCTCTGTTTCTCCCTCTGGAGACATGGCAATGTATGTCTCTCTTAGGGAAAGCAGTGACAGATGACAGAGTGTCTGGCAGGAGTTTGGCATCCAGTTCATCACTTGGTCCTTCTAAGCTGTCAGCCTATTTCACATGATGTCTCAGACACTTCACGCCATGATTAAAGACAAATGTATGTGTCTGTAAATTAGTCTTCAGAGAATTTAACCCCAAATTCACTTTACATCCTTGAATATAATTTTTCTCAGATTTTATGCCTTAATATTAGGAGAGTGATATTTACTGATAATTATTTTTTTTTTGATAATTATTTTTTAAGATGTATTTTTAGCATTTTAAAGTGTGGTATGTGCACAAGTGTGTATGTGTAGGTGTGTATGTGTGTGTAGGTGGGTATGTGTGTGTAGGTGGGTGTAGATGTGTGTGTGTAGGTGGGTGTAAATGTATATGTGTAGTTGTGTAGGTGTGTGTATGTGTAGGAGTGTAGGTGTGTATGTGTGGGTAGGTGTGTGCAGGAGTTATGTGTAGATGTGTAGGTGTATGTGTATAGATGTGTGTGTGTATTGTAGGCGTATATGTGTAGATATGTAGGTGTGTGTATAGATGTGTGTGTATGTGTGTAGGTGTGTATATGTGTAGGAGTGTATGTGTACGTAGGTGTGTAGGTGTGTATGTGTAGATGTGTAGGTGTGTGTGTATAGGCGTGTGTATATGCATAGGTGTGTGTATGTGTAGGAGTGTATGCAGATGTGTAGGTGTGTGTATAGATGTATATGTGTAGATGTGTAGGTGTGTGTATGTGTAGGAGTGTAAGTGTATATATAGGTGTATGTGTATGTGTGTAAGTGTGTGTAGATGTATATGTGTAGGTGTGTGTGTATAGATGTGTGTATGTGCATAGGTGTGTGTATGTGTAGGAGTGTATGCAGATGTGTAGGTGTGTATAGATGTGCTTGTATAGATGTATATGTAGATGTGTAGGTGTGTGTGTATGTGTAGGAGTGTATATAGATGTGTAGGTGTGTGTATAGATGTATATGTAGATGTGTAGGTGTGTGTATGTGTAGAAGTGTATATAGATGTGTAGGTGTGTGTATAGATGTATATGTAGATGTGTAGGTGTGTGTGTATGTGTAGGAGTTTATGTAGGTGTGTGAATTTGAGTGCAGGTGCTTGCAAAGGACAGGAGTCAGATGTCCTGGGGCTGGAGTCACAGGTGGTTGTGAGTCACTTGACATGGGTGCTGGGACTCAGGTCAGGCCCTCTGGGCAAGCACTTCCTGCATGCTTTTACCCTCTGAGCCATCACTCCAACCCTAATAATTCATGTTTAAATGCAACTAGGGACAGAAACAGCACAACCTGATCAAAATCTTTATAATATACTTCAGGGTAACACTAACGACGTTCTGTCATTATTATGCAGTGATGTGGAGGGAACCGGGAGCCTTGTGCATACTAGGCAAATGTTCCACCATTGAGTTAAGGCCCCAGCCCTTTAAAAAAGTTTTTAATTAATTAATATGGAGGTGAGCATGCCACTGTGTGTGTGTGTATGTATGTATGTGTGTGTACGTGTGTATGCATGTATGTGTGTATGTGTGTGCATGTGTGTATGTATGTGTGTGAGTGTGTGTGTATGTGTGTGTGTATTTATGTGTGTATATGTGTGTGAGTGTGTGTGTGTGTGTGTGTGTGTATGTGTGTACACCAGAAGACAACCCGTAGGAGTCAGTTTTCTCCTTCCACCATGTAGTTTCCTGGGATCTAACTTAGGTCTTCAGGCTTGGCAGCAAATGCCTCTACCCACTGAGCTATCTCCCCTCATCCACTACAAAGACATTTTAATAAACTATTTCAGTTTGATTAGAGGCAAATAAATAAACAGGCCTAGTATTTTATTAAAGTACTGGTTAGAAAAAAAAGAGGTGGAATGAACATGGCATTGACAGTCCCATGGTGGGGAAATAGAAGGAGGCTGGGGGGAACGGAGTGTGAGATACAGAACCCTTACAGTAGTCCGGTCAGACTGGGAAACAGCTCAGTGCCGGCAAACTCTTCAGCATGTTTGAGGTTGTGGGTTTGATCTCCAGTGATGTAATACACGGTAAATACTATACTCAGGGTACCACTGTCAGATGAGATGGGTGTAAACACAAAAAACACAACTGCAATGAATTTTCCAATGTGCCTCCCCTCCCAGTCAAAAATACCCCTAGTGGTTGGCTATCCATAGGTGTTGTGGTACCTACAAATTGCTATGCTTTTTTTTTTTCAAGGCGCCTGCTCTTGTTCTTGTGGGAACAGTCTCCTTCCTGCCATTTTTAGAACTTCATATGTACTTAGGGAGGCAGGGACTCCTTCTTAGAATATTCTGTCTAAGACATTTGTTCCTGAGCTGGGAAGAGACTCAGTGAGAAAAGCTGTTGCTGTACAATCATGAGGACCCAAGTTGGGGTCCCCAGCGCACACATAAAGAGCCAGGCGTGGCAGAACTTGTGTTAAATCCCAGTACTGGAGAAGAGGAAGGAACAGGGGGTCTGTGAGGCTTATGACTCAGGCATTCTAGCCAAATTGGTGAGGTCCGGGCTCAAGGAGAGACCCTGTCTAAAAGCAAACGAGGCACAGAACAATTGAAGAAGAGGATCGCTGATATTGACCTCTGGCCCGTACTCCTGTGTCATACTCATGAACATATGAACATGTACATATGTGCATATACTTGAAAATAATTTTGTTCCCGTGGGACTTTTTTGGAAAGATGTTTAATTTTTTTTATAGTTACCTATGCCACAGTGCATGTGTAGAGGTCAGGGGACAGACTGGGAATTGGCTCTCTTCTCCACCATGTGTATGGGTCCCAGGGATTGAATTTAGGTTGCCAGGCTGGCTGTGACAAGTCTTTATCTGCTGAGCCAGCTCATTTTGTAAATTATCTTTTTTTTTTTAAGATTAAAAATTTTCACTACATGCATTTACTCATTTAGAGGGTATTCGTGTGCATCAGCATGAAGGTGAGGGTCGGAGGGCAACCTTTAAGAGTCAGCTGTCTCCTGCCAACTGTGTGTGTCACTGGGTTCAAACTCTGCTAGTCATGTTTGGCCGAAATACCCCTCTGCTATCTCATCAGCTCAAGGTTTTTGAGACAGAGTCTCATGAAGCTAAAGATCTTCTCGAACTTCTGATCCTTCTGCCTCTACCTCCCAGATGAGCCTTTCTGTACACTGGTGTGTGTGTGTGTGTGTGCGCGCACACACACACACACACACACACACACACACACACTCTCGGGAGGAGTGGGGTAAGGGCACCTGGGTGAATTTTACTTAAGATCTAAGATTTAAATAATACTCACCCAAGCTACTTATACTTAGCAGGTTATTACTATTACTTAAAGTACATGACATGGGTGCTGGGATCCTATCGAACTCACATCTGCTGCCAAATCAGCAAGTACCTTGACCACTGAGCCATCACTCCAGTCTGAATTATTATTAATTATTATTATTATTATTATTATTATTATTTTATTATTATTTTTAAAGGGCTCATCGGTATAAAACTTGTCCAAACAAGAGCTCTCTGGAAGCACCCGGGCATAGAGCGTGTGAGCCTGTCCGCCTGCTCGCGGACGGACGGGTTTAGTAGCTGCTACGCCTATTTCCAAAAACTCCCGTGAGACCTGCCAGGATGCTGTTCTCCTTAGGTGGAGGGCGGAAGGGCCTGGCCTTGGGCCAAGGAAGCACCAGGTGGGTAGGAAATCCCCACCTGTGAATACTGGGGTATTCATTAATCCAGGGTTGCTATAAGAAAAAGAAGAAAATGAAGCTGGTTTTGATACAGAATTCTGCTGGAATCACATGAGGTCCGCAGATGCCAAATCCTGTTAAGAGTCCAGGGTAAATCAGCAGTTCGCTCGGCTCCACCCACCCCAACGCCCACTCCCATCCACCCCCGCATCGCTTCTTTGCAAAGCTGCAGTTTGGAGAGCTCAGCTCTGCCCCCTGGGATAAGGAAGAAGAGGGTTGTTTTTGATTACAGGTTTCTATGGTAACCGGGACTAGCAACAGAGGGGTTTGGGCATAGCAACTGCAGACTCAGCTAGCTTTGGGACATTCAAACCCGAATTCGCCTAAATAGTCCGCGGGGGATAAGAAAACGGTGTCTTTAAGGGGAGCCATGGTGAAAATTAGTTTTGGATTCCTTAGGGATCAGAACCACATCTGGGTAGTTGCCTTGGGTCTATTCTTGTTTTGTTTTTTCCTCCCCAGGTTGCTCCCCCACTTCTTCCTCTGAAACTTTTCTCCCCCAAAAAAAGAAAGGGGGGCTGGAGAGATGGCTCAGCGGTTAAGAGCACCGTCTGCTCTTCCAGAAGACCCGGGTTGGATTCCCAGCATCCACATGGCAGCTAACAACTGTCTGTAGTTCCAGTTCCAGGCAAACACCAAGGCAAATAAATAAATAAATAAATAAATAAATAAATAAATAAATAATAAATAAAGTAAAAAAAAAAAAAGAAAAAGATAAAAATATTTGTAGGGGATATGGTGCTTTATTGACAACTGTAAAATATATTTGGAGGCCATAAAAACTACAGTTGATCAAAATGAAAGCGTGCAGATGCTATATATGACTGTACGATGCCATTTGCTACCTAGAGAAATGTAAGCAAACATACAGATGCGGCATTAAATCGCAATTGTATAAATTAACTGTACTACATACCATACTGCTCTAACACTCGCTGTGGGAAAATTACAAGCAGATTTTTTTTTTTTAATGTATGGAGGGTTGGCACCTATAATTCCCTGGTAATCTCTTAGCTAAGCTTTCCCAGAATAGAACAGTTGATGTTTCTTTAACCACAAAAGTTGGCTTTATTGCTATTGTTGAGGCAGAGTCTCAGGGTGCCTAAACTGGCTTTGAATTCTTTTTATAACTGAGGATGACCTTGAACTTCAATTCACCTGCCTCTACCTACCCAGTACTTACTTTGATTCCACCCGAGAGCCGTCACATTCAGCTTTATGCTGTGCTGGGCCTTGAACCTAGAGTTTCATGGGTGCTGGATAAATACTCTGCAAATTAAGCTGCATTTCCAGCCTCTAAAATGTGATCTCTGAGGGAGGATTTTGCAAGCTGTTAGTGGTAATGTTAACGAAAAATGCTGTCAGGAGTTGGGTCTAATACTTACGATTTAAGTTCCTGACGCCGGGACCATTAGGATTGTCCTGACAGAGATGACTTGATGCTATTTATTTATTTATTTATTGTGGGTTTTCGAGACAGGGTTTCTCTGTGTAGCCTTGGCTGTCGTGAAACCAATCTGGCCTGGAACTCACAAAGACCCACCTGACTCTGCTTCCTGAGTGCTGGAATTAAAGGCATGCGCCACCACCTGGCATTTATTATTTATTTTAATGAACTCATGTGTAAAGGAAAATTACACCACTCTCCAACATCACATGCAAAGTACTAGATCAAAGACATTCTTTTTTTCCTTTTACGAGTTGCTGTGAGATAATGTTCTTATCCACTGTAAAGATTTATCACTCATATTGGTTTAATAAAATGTTGATTGGCCAATAGACAGGCAGGAAGTACAGCAAGACAACCAGATTAGGAGAATTCTGGGAAAGCCAAAGGCACCAGATGCAGAAGAAGCAAGATAAGAATGCTGGACTAAGAAAAGGTACCAAGCCATGTGGCTAAATGTACATAAGAATTATAGGTTAATTTATGTATAAGAGCTGGTTAGTAATATGCTTGAGTTACTGGCCCATCATTTACTATAATATTAAGTCTCCGAGTTGATTATTTGGGAAGCGGCTGCTGGGTATTTGAGAGTTTCTGACAGGGTCTCTATGTAGCCCTGACTGACCTGGAGCCCACTGACAGAGATCCGACTGCCTCTGCTTGCCAAGTGCTAGGATTAAAAGCATGCACACCCTGATCTTCTATTTCTCTTTTTTATTTAATGTAATTTATTATCATGTGTATGGGGGTGTGGCCATGCCACAGCTCATGTGTGACCGTGGAGGTCAGAGCATCACTCTGTAGAGTTTCTTTCCTCCCACCAGGGATTGGCTTAGGTCAGCTTACCTGTGAAGTCAATCAGCAGCTTCCAATCCTCCTGCATCTTTTCCCTGGTACTGATGTTATAGGTGTGCGCTACCGTACCTAGAGGGTAAGTGCCTTCTTTCCTTTAGCGCTGAGTTTATAAGTTCTACCTCTCCTGGGGGAGAGATGGCAAAAGAATTTCTTTTATTTACTCTGTGGAGGCTCACTGCATCAGTATGCCTAAATTCATCTTTCCATTTCCAAGTAAGAGCCAATATACTTTCCTTATAACATTTCTTCCTGGCTGCTGAAAGAAGTTTCCTTTTCTTTTCCTTCTATGTTATAGGTACTTTAGGAACCCTACAACCTTGCATTTATTTTTAGTTTGGGAGAAAATTTTTGGCTCTTCTCTTGCAGTGATAATACACTGACCAAAAGCAACTTGAAATTTATTTGGATTCCATGTCACACGCCATCTTTAAGGGACACCAAGCTGAGCAAAGCAGGAACCTGGAAGCAGAGACAGAATTGGAGCCCATGGAGGACTACTGTTTAGTGCATCGCTTTCCGTGGCTCATATTAAGCTGCTTTTATGGTATAGACCAGGCTCACCTGCCTAGGGATGGTACCACCCACAGTGGGGCTGGGCCCTCCTACATTAATTAGCAGTCTAGAAACATACACAGACATGCCCACAGCTTCAACTGAAGTTCCCTCTACCAGGTCCCTCAAGCTGTTGGCTGAAGCTAACTATGATAGAAACTTTACCATGTGTCAGTTGTATATTGTTTGACAAACTTCTGCTGCATCTATTGAGATAATCGCATGATTTTCCCCCTGTCCTGGATTATATGATCATTTGTTTAAAATGCCAATAGTGGTACATGCCTTTTGCTGAAAGTTCAAGGCTAGCCTGGGACAGATCATGTGACCCTGTCTCAAAACAAACAAAAACTACCAAACCAAGATAACCCCTTTAGGGGTTAAAGGTCACTGTCTTCCTATAGCGGTTGGGCAGTGTCTCCTGTTAGTAGTTCCTGGAAAAACAAATATTTACTGTCCTTGACTGTTCAGTGGGACCTACCAACTGGACTTGGTGTGTCATTTCTAGGAAGGGATGTAATACACTCAGTTTATTCACTAGATGTGACATTATTCAGGTTTTGCTCCCTTTTAATGGGCTATAATTTTTTTTTACTAGATTATATTTGAATCTCCAAATTTATAAGTGATAAAAATATCCTCAGACTCCTTGTTTATCATATCCTCTGTGTGTGTGTGTGTGTGTGTGTGTGTGTGTGTGTGTGTGTGTGTGTAGTTTTATATTTTTGAGACAAGGTCTTACTTTGTAGACCATGCTGGTCTTGAATTCACTGAGATCCATTGTGTCTCTGCCTCTTAAATACTGGAATCTCCCTCCATGCCTGACTTGACTGAAACATTTTCATGCACTAACTAAGTTGCTCATAGTTTACCACTCCTGCAGAATACCCAGGATCAGTTCACAGCACTCACATGACAGATTACAATTGCTGGTAATTCCAGGGGGAATTCAACACCCTCTTCTGGCTTCCTGAGCTATATGCAAGTGGTACACATAGCAAACACACATACATGCATGCACACACAAAAATAAGTAAATAAGCAAATAAATAAATACATAAATAAATGAGTAATCCTAAAAATATATCTTAGAATTTTAAGGTCATAATATGAATTATTTATAATTAATTCAAGGATCTCTTCCAGGATAATTAAAAATAGATTGGACTATTTTGTGATCCTCTTTCCCTGTGGTGGACGAGTCCCACACCCCACTGAGGTCCCTTGGCACTGACCACTCCCTTGCACGATGGCTCAGTTTATAGCTCCCTCCATCTGTGACTCAACTTCTCCTGAGGGTTCCTTTGGATGCTGAGCGAGGAGCACAGAGCAGATTGGAAGAGCTGGGAAATTAAAAACTTCCTGGACTTGTGCCCCATCAATTAGTGGCCACAGTTCCTGGGTAAATTTCCCAGTTTCTGTTCTCCTGATGGGGGCTTAACTCTAAGCGGCATGCTCTGGGGTGGCTCCCCGGGTTCTGAGCGGGGAGAAGATCCAGTGACTCAGTGATAATTTGTTGGCACATAGTTCTCCATTTGTTTTTGCACTGCTGGGATTCAAATCCAGGGCTTTGCTTCTGCTAGGCAAGCACTCTGCCACTGAGTTATGCTCCAGACCCAGCATATGTCTTGTTGATACCCTAACTCCCTCAGTTCCAGGATGAGCCATCAGGGTTAGCTTCAAGGGTATATTGCTCCAATTCCAGTCTGGTTTTGCCTCTTGTAAAGTTCCCTGGGCCACTTTGTGACAATAATGTGTGTACATTAATGTGTGTGTGTGTGTGTGTGTGTGTGTGTGTGTGTGTCTGTTTGTGTGTCGTTTGTTTGGTTTTTGTTTGTTTGTTTTGTTTTTTAACACAGGGTTTCTTTGTACATCCCTGACTATCCTAGATCCCTGCCTGCCTCTGCCTCCTGAATGCTGGGATTAAAGGCATTGCTACCATGCCTGGCTTTTGTGCATATATTTTGGAATTGTGTGTTTATAAATATTGATGTCATCATCTTTGTTGTATACAGTCAGTATTTGCCTAGAGACTGGGTCTCACTCTGTAGACCAGGCTGGCCTCAAACTCAGAGATCCATTTGCCTCAGCCTCCTGAGTGCTGGGATTAAAGATGTTTGTCACTAAATAAACCAGTAGTTTATTCCTTAACTCTGGGATCATTTTTCTCCTGCTCAAATAAATGCTTTTAATACTTTCTGTACTTTCTGTGGGTGGTACACGTAACTAACTCCTCCAGTTACTGGCTGCCTAAGCTTTGTTTAAACATTCCACCCACTGTCCTTCCCCTCTGTTTGGAGACTGAGCTCAGTCCATGGTCCAGGCTAGCCTCACACTCTGTTCTCCCGACCCTGCCTCCTGGACTACAGGTGTATGCCTCACAGCTATCTTTTCTCACCTTTCTCTCTGAAACTCACCTTCACTGGGGATATGTCGGCAATTATCTGTTTTTAGCTTATTGAAGATATTATCTTCCAGATGTGGTAACACACCTGAAATCCTAGTCCTTAAGAGACAAGAGTAAAGAGGATTTCAAGTTCGAGGCTCACCTGGTTTACATAGTGAAACCTTGTCTCCATTCCAGGAGAGCGACCTTGAG
Source organism: Sigmodon hispidus (assembly GCA_004025045.1). NCBI lineage: Eukaryota > Metazoa > Chordata > Mammalia > Rodentia > Cricetidae > Sigmodon > Sigmodon hispidus. Next base: position 46,529 of record PVIH01013719.1, on the reverse strand, counting down.
TATGAGGTTCAAGGGGACACTGGTTGTTGGGGGATAGGGAGTTTATTAGAGGAGTTATTAATGTCACAGATGGACAGACAGACAGACATGTCGACAGAGTTCAGGCCCCAGCATCAGATAGAGATAGCATGGTGAGGCCTCTAAAGAGGGTTCAGACCCCAGCAACACTTGTCCTCTGAGGAAGACTGTCACAGCACAGGTCTGCATGGGGCTGTCTGATTCCCAGGCAGACAGCAGGGAGGGAGTGGGGAGCAAGATGTGTGGCCCTCCATTCATTCCCAGGTGAGAGGTTCCAACCCCTAACTATGGAGTCACAGCATCTCAGCAAGAAGCCTGTCAGACAGGCCTGGGCGTGTGAGTGGGAGGGTCTGCCGCAGTATTGATGGTCTAACCTTTGTTCTTACAGGCTTGAATTATCTTCCTTTCTGGTTTCTGTGTCAAATTTATTACTGCTTTAGAAGACACTGCGCTTCTTCCTCTAATGCTTTTCTCCTCTCTCTCTCTCTCTCTCTCTCTCTTGAGATTCCTTCCTGTTTACTGGTGAAAATTTGCTTTAACAATTAATCAATTTAACAATTGTTTATTAAACAATGCTTGGTGGTGCAGACATCCTGACACTAAGAGGCAGGCAGATCTCTGTGAGTTCAAGGCCAGCCTGATCTACAGAGTGAGTTCCAGGATAGCCAGGGCTACACAGAGAAACCCTGTCTCAAACAAAACAAAACGTTTATTAAAATATACTTCATTAGAGTTCTAAAAATAGAACCTAGCATAACGTGTGCACACATGTGTATATAGCAGACAAATCATAAGGAAGCAACTCAGGTGATTACTGTGCCTGAGAGGCCCAGATTGGGAAGGGTTCACAGGCTGAGTTTCAGTTTAGGCCCCTGGCTGAAGGCAGGAGGCCAATGTCCACCTTAGAGATGACCACTTCCCTGCAATTTACATAATTTTATTATTTAAAGCATTTAAAAATATATCCTTATGTCTAAATTATGTGTGTTAAGTGTGTGCTATGTCTGTAGGTGCCCAGAAGCACAGAGCCTGCTGAGCCCAGAAGACGATGGCATTCCCCTGCAGCTGGAGTTACAGGAGGTTGTAAACCACCCCACATGGGTGCTGGGAACCGAACTTGGGTCCTCTGGAAGAGCAACATGCACTCTTAACCACTGAGCCGTCTCTCCAGCTCCAATAATTTCATCCTTGACAGCTGAATAAAACTGTCGTATATGTGTGTTCCGCTTTGCATCTCCGTCCATCTCTTGATGGGTCTGGGCTCCTCCGTCTTGTTGGGTGCCACAAACTATTCCTCAGAAAGCATGCTGTATCCTCACTGCCAGTCTGCACAGAGTTTTGCTTCTATTCGTGTTTATTTGTCAAACAGAATTATACGTGACATGCTTATTTTCTGTTTCTACATAATAAATTTACCCACACATTACCACTTACATGAACATATTGAGTCACTGCTTCTGTGGGTCAGAAATCCACACGTGATTATAGACGTCTTTATGGCTTTGGGCATGACACCTGGAGTCACTCTGAGTTTGTGCAGCCTTAGCTATGCGCGACATTAGGAGGATGGTCAGAGTGTGCCTCACTTTGAAAGTTATCTATGGGCACAGAATAAAAGGTGATAAAGAGCAAAAGGGAGTGCAGAGGGGGAGGGGAGAGGAGAGGAGGGTGGAGGGGCATAGAGAGGGGAGGGAAAAGTGTGGGTACACAGAGAGGGAGAGAGCAGGGAGAGATCCTGAAGAACAGAGTCCTCCAACAGCCTGGAGTTGTTAGGACAATCTTACTATTAATTGGCTGGGGAAATACATATTTATCATAATTGGTGGTATGTGCTTAATCCAGTCTGTAAATGATTGACTTAAAGACTGTCCATGTTGTAACCTGAAAAACCAAGATCAAGTACAGAATAATAATGACACAGGAAAGGGAAATCCTTAAAAGTTATTCTATAATTCAGCTTCCTCTATTTTCTTTCCCTAAAGATGAGGCCAGACAATCCAGAAGTAAGTTTGGAAACACAAAAGACCCCAAGTAGCCAAAGCAAAAGAAATAATACTGGCCAGATCACAATATCTGATTTCAAATTGTACTATAGAACCACAGTCACAAAACCAGCCCGATGCTGGCACAGACATAGACATGCAGACCTATGGAGTACAATGCCAGCCAGAAATAAAGCCACACAGCAATGTACACCTGAATCTCATGCACTGGAGAAAGGACAGCTTCTTGACAAATGGAGCTGAAAAATTTGGATGTTCACAGGTGGAAGAATGAGTCTAGATTCTCATCTCCTGCTCAGAAGAAATCAATGACCATAGTGTAAAACTCATCAATTTTATAAAACCTGACATGGGGAAAACTTCAACACAGACACAAGACTTTCTGAATGAGACCTCAATGGCCCAGGAAATAATAGCCAGAATTACCGGGTGGTGGTGTTGCATGCCTGCAATCCTAGCTCATGGGAGGTAGAGGCAGGAGGGCTCTGTGAGTTTGAGGCCAGCCTGGTCTAGAGTGAGTGCCTGAACAGCCACAGTGATAATACAGAGAAACCCTATATGGAGAAACTTAGAAAAAGGAAATAATAGCCAGAATTGACAGATAGTTACATGAAATTAAAAGGCTGCACAGCAAAGGAAGTCACTTGTCTGGTTACTGCCCTCTAGGAGGCTGTCCTGTGTTTCCTTGGAGTCTATGAGTTTCTTCAAATTTGCTTTAAATTAACTAACTACACAGTTTCTGTTGCTTGTAAATCATCAAAGCCAGTAAGTTCCCAATATGCACTACGGGACAATTAACTAAGTTGTCCTTTGGCAGGATAAGATAGAAGGGATCACAGAAAGGCAAGATCTGGACTGGCTTTGTACAAATAATGTATGCTACAACATCGCCTTATGTACTAGGCACACATGTGGTACATAGACATTGTCGTAGGTTTTCCATTGCTGTGATGAAACTCCTCCAGGACCAAAAGCAACTTAGGGAAGAAAGGGTTCATTTGGCTTACACTTCCCTGACCCTGTTCATCACTGTAGATATTAGGATACAAACTCAAGCAAGGCAGCGATCCGGAGGCCGGAGCTGATGAAGAGGCCATGAAGGAATGCTTCTTACTGACTTGCTCCCCATGGCTTGCTCATCTGTGGCGAGCCGCTTCTGGCCTGCAGAACAACGAGTCACCACACGCACGATTCTTCTCGGATCACACTTTATTGGAGTACAGCTCAGTTGTGAAATGGTGGAAAGAAGACCCCGAGCCTGAGATTCAGCCTGCTTATATAGGGAAGCCTGGCACGTGATTGGTGCCCAACACAATGCCTCATTAATATATGGCTGGTGATTGGTTCAAAGTAGTACTCATTAGCATATGGCTGGTGATTGGCCCAAAATAATGGCTCATTAACATATTTGAGGATCGCATTGGATAGGTCCTTTCTCAATGCCTAATTAGCATCAGCACATCGGATTGGTCACTACTCGATGCCTAATTAGCATAAGCGGCAATAGAATGTTCCGGCAAGTTGTGCAAAGGCAAACTGCGCCCTACACTCATCCTGCTTTCTTATAGACCCCAGGACCACCAGTCCAGAGATGGCACTGCCCACATAGGCTGGGCCCTCTCACATCAATCACTAAGAAAATATCCTACAGGTTTGTGTCAAGTTGACATAAACTAGGCAACACAGACTAGTATATATGCAAGCAAAACAGCCATGCACACATGGTAAAATAAGGGGGGGGTGAAATTGAATGAATGATCCAGGCACACAGTTGTAATCCAAGCAGGAGGAGGAAGAATAGGACTTGGATCTATGTTCTACTCCCTCTCTCTCTTTTTAAATTTATTTATTATTAAGTATGTAATATTCAGAAGAGGGCACCAGATCTCATTGTAGATGGTTGTGAGCCACCATGTGGTTGCTGGGAATTGAACTCAAGACCTCGGGAAGAACAGTCAGTGCTCTTAATCTATGAGCCATCTCTCCAGCTCTTCTACTCTATTTTGAAAAAATTAGGAACACTGGGGGCTGGAGAGATGGCTCATTTGTTAAGAGCATCTGCTGCTCCTGCAGAGGTTCCAAGTTTGGTTCCCAGTACCCATGTCAGATGGCTCACAACTGTGTAAAACATCAGCTCCGAGGGATCTGGTGCCCTCTTGTGGCTTCTTGGGACATCTACAAGCACATGCACACACACAGGTACACATAAATAATAATAAAATAAACCTTTACAACAAAACAAAATTGAAAAGGAAAATAAAATAATATCTGTTTGATAATATAGATACTGGCTAAAACATTTTAAGTATATTGTCCAACAGTGTTAAGCACACCCATGACAACATACAGGATGACTTAGTATCTTTTCTCATGTTTTAAAACAGAAACTGGACACCTGCCCCCACGCTCCCTCCTACCTCACATGCATCCCTATTTGATGTTTCTATGAGCTTCACCACGTACTTTAGGGACCTCTTAGGGGAAAGCATGGCCATATTGTGGCTTGCTCATTTTGATTAGCACAATGTCCTCAGATTTCTTCCACACCATAGTAATCCCAGACTCTTCTTCATTTGGGGTGTGATGGCACATCCCTGTAATCCTCAGGAGGCTGAGGCAGGAGGATTATAGGTTGGAGGCCAGCCCTCTCGTGACACTCAAATGCAAAAACAAACAAACAGAAAGCGTTCCCTTCCTTTTTGAAGCTTATTAATTGTGTTATGTGGTTTCCCAACTTTTAGTTGATCAATTGTCAGCAAACACTTGAGCGCCTTACAACATCTGGTTTCGATGAATAATGCTGCTTTGAACAAGCGTGAAACAAAAACATTTTTGAGACCTTGCTTCCAATTCTCTTGGATATATACCCTAAAGCACAGTTGCTAGATCTTATGAAAACTCTACTTAAAAAGTTAATTCTTATGTGTGTGTGTTCTCCTGTGGAGGGACATTTGATCTCCTGGAGCTGGAGTTACAATCGGCCCACATGTGTGCTTGGAGCCATGGAACCAAGCCTAGGTCCTTGGAAGGGTAAGAGTTATGTGCCCCTAACCATTGGTCCATCTCTCCAGCCCCAGGGCATCTATTTTTAATTTTTGAGGAACTAGCATAGCTTTTTTCAGGCTGGGGCATCATTTTCCATTTTCAATATTACGGTGTGAATACCCACCAATTTTCTACCCTCTTGTCAACACTTCCTTCTCTATCAACAAACAAACAAACAAATGAAAACAACGGCTGTGGTTATCCCGGTTATTTGGACCAGGAAAGTTCAAGACTTACCAGTGATTAGTTTGCAAAGTGTAAGCTCATAAAATGCAATGTAAGTCACATCTTTTTGGTATAAGCCTCTAAATTCCAGCATTCAGAAGGTAGAACAGGAAGGACTCTACAAGTTCAAGGTTGGCTTGGTTTAACAGAGTGAGTTCTGGGAACAGTCCACAGCATGCTGAAAGTGTCCTCTTTTTTAGAATCACAACGGAAGGAGACATTGCAGAAGAACATCTCACACCGGTTAGTAGCTGCTAATCAAACAGCCTGCGGAGGCGTCGGGCTACAACGGAGATGAGGGAAGTATAAGGACACCCCTCCCCCAAACACCCTGTGCTTTATTGCTGCTTTTTACCACAGGAATGTAGAGAAAAGGCTGGCAGAGCGCAAAGAGGAACCAGAGCTATTAAAAGAATGGCGGAATTAACTCAAGACTCAAGATCCGACGCATGGCTTGGGTCATCTGTTTCCCTCTCCGTACTGATGCATCGTGGTCCAAACCCACAAAGGAATGTGATGCTGTCTTGAGTAGGCAAAATATACTAGACACGCTGAAAAAGCCTCTTTGGAAGGGGGATCTGAGTTAATATTAGACCCAAAGCATTGCTACCAGGCTATACAAGACCAGAGACCCAGGAAGTGCTATTTTTAGAGGCTTCTTCTCTGAGAGTCATTTGTAGTTGGTCTGATTGGAGGGAAAGTTCATTCTTTCTAAAGATCCACTGAGTAGCACCAAGGCACTAAGTCTCTTGTCTTTTTAAATTAGTGTGTGTGTGTGTGTGTGTGTGTGTGTGTGTGTGAGTTAATAATGGTGTGGGCCTGTCGTTTCCATCTTTTTAGGAGAGGCTGAGGCAGGAGGATCACAAGTTTACAGCCTGCCTGGACTACAGAGTGAGTTTACTAGGTCAGCTTAACCAATTTAGTAAGACTCTGTGTCAAAATAAATAGAGAAAGTCTAGGGCTGAGAGCTTGGCTCAGGGGAGAATGATTGCTTTGCAGGAACAAGGGTCTGGCTCAGTCCTCAGCACCGACCATATAGATAGTTGTGTAGAGCAAATATTTCCTAGTTCCCCGTTCATTTCAACAAGTGAGCGAACCGAAGCTCAGTGTAGCTGAGAGCAAGCCCCTCTCCTTCCCCTTTCTAAGTCTGAATGAGAAAGGCCTCCGTGGGTTTGCTCCCTAACTGCGGGCTTGGCTGGCACTGCCTGCCTCATCTGAGGACTCCATGACTTTATAAATGAATTAAGCAATGGGACAATTCATAATTTCACAGCCTTCCTAGGAGGCTAGGGGATGTGGCTGAAGGCAGTCCGTCAACAGAATGAAGGAATACGATCCAGGCTGGAGAGGGAGGAGCCAGTGGGGAGACCAGGTTATTTGCTGATTGGAGAGGAGCAGACTGGAATGTAAACATGCTCTAGGCACAGAGGTGTCAACTTTAAGATGCCACCTGTGAAACAGACAGATGGTGAGGCTGAGGTGCTGCAAGAGACACAGTTTCTGACTGATCAGCAGCAAACAGCACTTGAAGCCAAGCAGGAGACAGCTGGGTGTAGTTGTGCATGCCTTTAATCTCAGCCCTCCAGAGTCAGGGACAGGTTGAGTTCTTTTCGGTCAAGACCAGCCCGTTTTACTAGTGAGTTCTAGGCCAAGGCCACACAGAGGGACCCTGTGTGTGTTTGTGTGTGTGTGTGGGGGGGTGCATAAGGAAAAGATGCTGTGAATATTGCTGAGTGCCCCCCAAAGGTTCAGACCTAGAACTTGCTTCTCCTATGGAGATGATAAGAGATATCACCTAGTAGAAAGGTAGATTCGGGGGCTGGAGAGATGGCTCAGCGGTTAAGAGCACCGTCTGCTCTTCCAGAGGACCCGGGTTCGATTCCCAGCACCCACATGGCAGCTAACAACTGTCTGTAGTTCCAGTTCCAGTCAAACACCAAGGCAAATAAATAAATAAAGTTTAAAAAAAAAAAAAAAAAAGGTAGAGAGAGACATCATCCATAATGAGATGTTCCCATTGGTATAGAGATAAACGGAATTTCAAAGAATCTCAGGTCCCCCAAAACTTAAGTTGTTCAGAAAAAAGTCTGGACTCTGACTCTTTTTTTTCTTCACTGTGGAAAGAAACAAATACAGTAATAACCACCATGGCCATCACCACCACCGCCACAATCACTACTATAAGCATCACCACCATCACCATTTTTCAACTATTCGACATAAAGTCCTTACCACAGGCCCAATACATGAACTGCCCAAATTTCCAAACCACAAAACTGTGTGTGAGAAAAAAAATATGTCTTTTTATTTCATAAAGTGTCAGGAACAGAAGACAGACAAATGGAACACAGAAGATAACGAAGATCTGAACCTGGGGGAGTAGTTGGTGTAGGGGCTCGGAAGGTAGGAGTGTAAGGGTTCTGAGTGGTGAACCCAACCTGGAGTCGGGTGAGATAAGAATTTCTGGAATGCGGTGACTTTGCGGTAAAGCCAACATGGTGCTGGCAGAACACACCACATATGGAGGGGCGCCCCATGCGTGGCTACATAAATCTGTGCCCACTTGCGCTCTTAAAGGAGCCGCCATGTGGAAATCTCTTTCTTCTGCTTCTCTGCCCCTGTACTCGCCTGGCAACTCTCCTGAAGTTGCCCTGGTAGTTTGTGTGTCTGATCTCACCACGAAACCAACAAGCAGAAGGTAAGAGAAAAAAGCTGTCCACAAAGGAAGAGCATCCATGTTGCCCTGGAGGAAAAGGAGGAGCGATCGGGGAGAAGAAGCTATTGGATCTGTAAGCACCATGCTCTTTTCACCAAGGGCTGTTGTTGGACTGGGATGCAAACACCCATGGTGAGCAAGTGAGATGTCAGGTGGGTGCATTTCTGTCACAGAACTTAGCTGTGAATGAAGAGTCGAGGACTGGGGACTGAGTATGGTGCCCTAGGAGGCTGATGCAGCAGGATTGTGCGGAGCGGGAGACCAGCCTGGCCTTCGTAGTGAATTCTGGGCCAGCTTGCACTAGGGATGAGAACCTGTCTCTGACAAACAAAACTGAAGAGCTGGGGACACTGAAGAACTGGAGTTAAGTAGAAAGGGCTGGAGAGAGATATTGTGGGTGCTTTTTGTTTGTTTGTGTGTTTGTTTAAACTGGGAGTGTGGACAAGGCCTTTTATTTTATCCCAGCATGGCAAGATAGAAGTGCTGAAGAAAAAGCAGATGGATGATAATGAGACGGGGGAAGTATGAAGAAAAAGCTCACCCTCTAACACACACACACACACACACACACAAACCTGTATGGGACAGAAGAATAGCTAAAAATAAGGGGCTGTCCTATTGTTACTAATACTATGCTGAACATGTATATATTTAGCTTCCTGTACATTATGTCGGGTTTTAGTCTCTTATCAGTTTTCTGCAGTGATCCATGGTAATGTCTAATTTCGAACTGGAAATATCCAAAAGGAAGATGGGGCCCCACAAATGATTTCACATGGACTATGACAAAGCCACCAGGCTGATAAACACAAACCAAAGATCAGATTTGGACTACAAACTGCTCAGGACAATTTCAAGGTGGCTAGCTGAGATGAACCAACTTCACAGACTACACTAGCCAGGACCTGAGAGACAAGCCATGCACATTCCTGTTATTCAGAGACTGGATAACAAATGATACAGCTACATATTTCAGGACTTGACAATCAATAACACTTTTCAGCATCCCCCAAAGATGTTGCTCCCCAGACAGCAGGAAGTAAATTTAAGAACATGATGCCCACATTCCCAAGAGATGGGGTGAGTGGTTTTGGTTTTTCAATGGGTTATGGATGATTGTCATTGTTTAGGGTAATTGGTTAAAAGTTGTTATTGGTTATGGTTAGAAAAAAGCTAAACAGGAGAGATTAGATTCAGGGTTCTTGTTAAAAAAAAAAAAGAAAGAAAAAGAGGGATATAGATGTGATAGGATATAAGGGTAGATTATTGAATCTACTTTTAAAAAGGAATATTTTTTAAAATATTTATATTTAATATTGCCTTTTAAAAAGGAAACTAGCTTTAAATATTTTACATTGGATTGGATTTTTTGTATATTGTGTACAAATTGTGTATATTGATATAAAGTTGAGCTTAATTTTGTCACTGTACATATATTCCTGTTTGTTCAAGGTATTATACAGTTCATCTAACAATGTAATACAAATTTCTAGTCCATGAAAGTTATTATTACCAACTAATTAGGATATAAAGAAATGCAAGTTAGTAGTTAGATATTACAATCAAACTTATAGTCATATTAGATATGTTTTCAAGATCAGATATTTTTTAGATGGACAGGTCTTCCTCAAGCACTTCAGGGATTCACAGAACATGGCATTTAAGAAATCTCAAAAACATAGGTTATTATTTTTTTGGCAATGGGACATCTGCTCTTGGCAGCATCAATCCACTTCAGAGAAGATTATGGACATCAAGGAAACTCCTCCATATGAGTTGACCTTCTTTGTGGCAAAAGTTAGCCACTGGGCAAGAATGTACTCCTGCCTTGACTGCTGACAATATGATATTCAAAATGGACAAGCAAGAGACACACACACACACAAAATAATTGCTGAATCTTGTCAAGACAAGATAGGAAGGTCTTTGAGAATATCCTGCTTCACAGAGAAGTCTGTCAGACATGCTAGGCCTATAGGCTGAAGACGGATGCTTCAACAACACAGAAGAACTTTGGATGACTGTCCAGGCAGCCAGCTATTTTATTTCTTACATTTTTGGAAATGCTTGCCCATGTTATTTACTTAATATTATTTCCTTCTTGGGTCTCTGAGGGATTTGAAGATGAGATAGTTAATAGTTATTGTTTTCTAGTGACAGTTTTAGAAAAGAAACTCACTTAGAAATTAAAGTGTATAAGTTTAAGAGAAATCAAAAATAGTTTTTAGTTAGTAATACAAGTTAGATACTAAGTGGATTAGGTACAATCCTTTGAACTCACCAAAATAGGATAAATAATAAAGTATTTTCTTTGAATTTGTCAATTGTTAACAAACTGGATATTCCTCATATAATTATTGTTTGTATATATTGTATTTAATTATTGTACCTATTGTATATGGCTTTTGTTATGTTAGTTATAACTTTTTTATTTTTGACACAAAAAGAGGTATGTGGTGATATGTTACATATTTAATAAAACTTGGAATATCAAGAGATCAACCCACAGTCAAACTAGTCAGAGGTAGCTCTGGAAGTTCCAGGGATAACAGAGCAGTGGTAAGTCACATAGCTCTGGGAGTTCTGGATCTCTGTGAGTACAAGGCCAAACAGCTGGGCTTCCATAGCACACACCTTTAATCCCAGCACAGGGAAAACTGGGAGTGGTGACGTATGCCTTTAATCCCATAACTCCAGAGACAGAGGTCTTCCTGTGTTTCTGTGAGTTCAAGGCTGACTACCAAATAGAGTAGCTCACACCTTTAATCCTAACCTGGATGGGATACATCTGGGAGAGAAGGTATTTAAGGCAGGTTTAGGAAAACAGCAGCAATTAGAAGCAACCAGGAGCAAGGCTGAGGAAGCTGGGTGAGATTTGATTGTAGTGTTTCCTATCTCTTATCTTTCAGGATTTATTAAATATGTAACATACCACCACGAACACAGAAAGAGAGAGAGCAGATTACTCACAAGGCAGTAAGACTCCTATTAGGGTTAGGGTATTTTACCTTGGACAATGATATTAGAAGGGTTAGGGTTAGGGTTAGGGTTACTGAAAGAGGGTTATTTACTATGTAGACCAGAGGCTTCGGCCAAATCCAGCCAGCATATAACTAGAAAGCACATAACAAAGATATTTTCAGAGCTGGGTATGGTGGCGTTCACCTTTAATCTAGCACTGAGGAGGCAGAGGCAGGCGGATCTCTGTAAATTTGAGACCAGCCTGTTCTACAGGTGGAGTTCCAGGACAATCAGGGCTACACAGAGAAACCCTGCCTTGAAACAAACAAACAGAAAGACAAAACTGACTATGGATGTCAACCATGAAGTTTAGTAAGGGGAAGAATTCAAGAGTCAAAAAATGCATCTATGAGAAAGGTGACCATTGATGCAGCAGCGCAGGAAGCGGGGTACACACGCACACTGATGTGCACTTATAATTTATAAGTCTAGACCATTAAGTAGAGTTGGGTTCCCAGCATCCATCTCTGTCAGCTCACAACAACCACGATCATGTGATTCGTGACATCAAGAGACAGGGACCATCCGTGGGCACGTGCACTCATGTGCACATACTCACACTCAAATATATACATACACACAATGAATCTTAAATTTTTTTTTAGTGAAATATAACACCTGTACATGTTTATGGGGCCCGGGCTGGCTATTTTATAAAACACAGTTTGAAAGCCAAGTTTACATGATGTAAACATGAGAGATAGGAGAAGACAGGGGAGGGGAGGGAACCCCATTAAGTTCTTTTTGTTCAAGGGAGGAAACAGAGGTCAAGTGCACTTTTGGTACGCAGAAATCTGTTTTAAAACTGGGACTATAATTGGAGAAAATGGAGGATTTGTAAACTCTATGTATTCTTTTTTAAAAAATTAAGAAAGAATTGAGATTTTTTTTTTTTTTTTTTTTTAGCATGTGTGCATGTGTGCTTTACTGGAGGAGATCATAAAACAGTCTCAGGTCCCATGAAAAAGTGGATTTATGGATGGTTGTGAGTTTCTAGGTGAGTGCTGGGAACCAAGCCCAAGTCCTCTGGAAAAGCAACAAATGTTCTTAATAACTAAGCATTTCTCCAGCCCCCAAATTCTAATTCCCAGAGGAATTCAATAAAGAAAGTTGTCCTGACTAATTTTATTGACACAAGCTGAAATCATCAGAGAGGAAATGCCTCCTTAGGATCCGGCTATAAGCAAGTCTATAAGACATTTTCTTAATTAGTGATTGATGGGTGCAGAGGGAGATGCTTCCACTTCTGGACTGGTGACCCTGAATTCTATAAGAAAGCAAGCCATGGGAAGCAAGCCAGTAAGCAGCTCCCCTCCATGGCCTCTGCATCAGCTCCTGCCCTGTTTGAGTTCCTGTCCTGACTTCCTTCAGTGATGGACTATGATGTGGAAGTGTAATCCAGATAAACTCTTTCCTACCCAAGTTGCTTTTGGTTATTTGTGGTGTTTCATTGTGACAATCAATGCTATCATCTCTAACTAAGACAAAAGTCCTACTCGTTTAAATCAAAGCAGGTACAAAGGTTCTAAGTGTAACAAGAAGACAAGTTAGGTGTGGTGGGTCACACGGATGGCTCTAGTACTTGAGAGACTAAGGAAGAAATGTGACAGGTTCAAGCGCAGCCTGGACCACAGAGTGAGACGCTGTTTCAGACATTCAAAATAAGTCAGTACATTAATAAATTTATTTCTAGTTAGAAATAAAAATAGAAACATCACAATATAGCATAAATAAACTCAAATATATCCCACCAAGAAGAACAGGAGAGTGAGTTAATAGCAAATATAAATGGTTTGGTCAGGTAATGTTCTCTTTTGGTTTTGTTCTGGCTTAGTTTGGTTTGGTTTTTCAAGACAGTGTTTCTCTGTGTATCCCAAGATGTCTTGGAACTTGTTCTTTAGACCAGGCTGGCCTTGAACTCACAGAAATCCACCTGCCTCTGCCTCCTGAGTGCTGGGAATAAAAGTGTGCCGCCCACCAATAGATCATTTTTAGTGATGTGCTAAACAAAGATGACATATAGCTTGGGAGTTTTTGTTTTGTTTTGTTTTTTCATACTGCTGAGGACCAAGCCCGAGGTCTTACAATGCTAGGATGGTATTCTCCTCCAACCTTTGGTGTTTTCAAAGGTATTGCTTTCCTTCTTAGGAGCTAAGATCTCAAGCATGTGCTACCACACTCAGCCAGTCAGCTTTAAAGCATTGCCAGGTCACAATTTGTCACTAATAAATTCTTTACATTTCCTTCCATTCCAGCACTATTAGAAACATGATCAAGGTCACCTACTTGCTATTTCAAAGAAGTACCGGGCCAGAGAGATGACTCAGTGGTTAAGAACACTGCTCTCCCAGAGAACCCTAATTCACTGCCCAGCACCCATGTGGCAGCTCACAAACAACTCTGTAACTTCAGTCCCAGGGAATCTGACACCTTTTCTCAAATATTGCATAAATTATACATATACATATATGTAAGACGCTCAAACTCACTAAATTGTTAGAAAAGGAAAGAAAGAGAGAGAGAGAGAAAGAAATATGAGCCAGATTGTGGTGGTACAAGCCGTTAATCCCAGCACTCAGGATTCAGAGGCAGGTGGATCTCTGTGAGTTCAAGGCCAGCCTGGTCTACAGAGTGAGTTCCAGGACAGCCAGGACTATTACACAGAGAAACCCTGTCTCAAAAAACAAACAACAACAAAAAAGAAATATGAGTAGAAAAAAAATCCACAAATAAGACCAAAATAAAAGAATATAAAAATATATCATACACTGTGAGAAAGATAATGCAGTGTGAAAACATTAGGTAATTTCAATATTTATTAATCCTATAGGTAACCAGGAAAGTTTTAAGTAGATATCAAACAAACACTTAAGAATTCTGGCCGTTGGGTTGTTTGCAGAGGGGTCAGGGAAGCAGAGGACTCCACAAGTGGTGGGCGTGTGCACACTGTATTGATTGGCAGGTGTATGACCTTATATTGCCTTATGGAGGACAATTTCAGCCTCCGTTAAATTTTAACCCCCCTACCCTTTGACCCAGCAACTCTACTGGGAATAGAATCTTTGCTATTTGATACTGTTTAGGATTTGTAAGAAAGTGAATTCTTTTTCTTTTTTCTTTACTTCCTTTGTTGCCGATGATGATGATAGATTTTTCGTTTGTTTCTTTCTTTCTTTTTTTCAGAGTTAGACCTGGAACCCAGGATTGCACATGCTAGGTAAATGTATCCCTCCTGAGTCACACCTCCTATCCACCACACAGTGTTTATTTGCTATTTGCTTGCTTGATACAGGGTCTCACATAGCCCAGGCTGCTCTTGAACTCACTATGTAGCTGAGGATGGTCTTGAACTTCTGATCTTCTTGCATTTACCTTCCAAGTGCTGGGATTATAGGCAGACATCATCACCTTGCCTGGTTTCTTTCATTTTTTTTTTTTAACTTTATTTGTTTGTTTGCCTGGAACTGGAACTACAGACAGTTGTTAGCTGCCATGTGGGTGCTGGGAATCGAACCCGGGTCCTCTGGAAGAGCAGACGGTGCTCTTAACCGCTGAGCCATCTCTCCAGCGGTTTCTTTCATTTTTAAAAAAATATTTATTTTTATTTTATGTGAATTGGTGTTTGGCCTGCATGTATAACTGCATAAAGATGTCAGATCTTGGAATTACAGACAGTTGTTAGCTGCCATGTGGTTGCTGGGAATTGAACTCAGGTTAACAGTCAATGCCCTTAACCACTGAGCCATCTCTCCAGCTCACCTGGTTTCTATGTGGCATTTTTTTTTTTTAATAAATGAGGCAGAGGAAGGGGTAGAGACACAAAGAAGGGCAGGTGAAACATGAGGGGGTGATAAATTAGAACAAAATACAAGGAGACACACATTGAAATGCCATAATGAAACCATTTACTTTGCATGCTAGCTGATAAATAAATAAATAAGCAATTGTAAAAGTCTCTAATAAATGAAATGAAGGATGGGTCAAAATACAAAATGAAGTGGAAATAAATGCAATCAGTGGGCAATACAGACGCAGGAGCGCTTTGCCTTTTAAGTTAAAAATTACTTCATGCATCCACATTTTGTTTACTTATGTACACACACACACACACACACACACAGAGAGAGAGAGAGAGAGACAGAGAGAGAGAGACAGAGAGAGAGAGAGAGAGAGAGAGAGAGAGAGAGATTACATCAATGATAGCGGCTTCTTCTTAGCATTCCAGTAAGGCCAGGAGTTTAAGGCAAAGGAGAATTTAGATATTTTTCTTCTGTTAGCTAGTATACTTTGAATCTTTCTTCAAAAATAAAAAATTCTTTATTTGTTTGTTTATTTACTAATTTATGTGTTTCTGTGTGCCCTGTGCATGCAAGGGTCTCCAGAAGCCAGAATAGGATGCTAGATTCCCTGGAACTGGAGTTACAGGGGATTGTGAGTCCTGTGGGTGCTCTGAACTGAACCTCAGGTCCTTGGCAACAGCACTAAGACCTCTTAGCTTTGAGCTATCTCTTCAGCCTTTACTTTGAATTCATTTAAAATAACATTCACAGGTAAGCTATAAACTTGAAAAATCAAAAGGGCTGAAGTCGTAGCTCGGGTAGAGCACACAATTAGCATGCCTGAGGCCCTGGATGCAATCCCCAGCACACCAACAGTAAAAAAAAAAAAAATAAATCAAAATAAGATGAACTTTCTTGTTCTTTGTTTTTTAGGTTTGGGGGATCTTTTGTTTGTTTCTTGCATGCTGGAGAAGGAACCAAAGTTTGCGCTTCTAGGCCGGTTTCCTGCCATGAGCCACACCCAGCTCCTCTCTTCGCTTTTTAAGGCCCTCTAGTGATTAAAATTTTGATAGTTTTATTCCCTTTCTTCTTTTTTTTTTCAAGGCAGGGTTTCTCTGTGCAGCGATGGCTGTCCTGGACCTCTTTCTTTAGACCAGACTGGCCTCTAACTCACAGAGATCCACCTGCCTCTGCCTCCCGGGTACTGGGAGTAAAGATGTGTGTAACCAGGCCTAGCTACTTTGTCCTTTTTAAAATTTCTTTTTCCCAGAAATTTTTTTTTCTCCTTATTTACGAGGAACACTCCATCACACTCTCAACCCTGGTTGTACGGTCGTATTGGAGTTGGTTTCTGCTCACTTACCTTCCTTTAGACTAACTGGCATGGGGCTGGAGAGATGGCTCAGTGGTTAAGAGCACCGTCGGCTCTTCCAGAGGCCTCGGGTTCGATTCCCAGCACCCACATGGCAGCTAACAACTGTAGTTACAGTTCCAGGCAAAAACACCAAGGCAAATAAATAAATAAATAAAGTTTAAAATAAATAAATAAATTAGACATTAAAATAAACCCTTTTCTAGAATAACTGGCATATCCTTAAGTTTTAGTATTTTTAGTGATGTTGCGTCACAGATATTGTAAGTGAAACACTGCAGATCCTCTGGATGCTACTACATTCTCCTGAAAAACATTTGTTTCCTTTTTAGCTTGCAGTTAATTTGAAATGACATACAAATTTAAAACGGAATTCAAAGTGACCATTCTGTCTCCCCTGCTGTAGATGGCAATTCCAGACTTAGCTGGTTAGCAGTCCCAGGCCTATGAACTTCAAGGGTCAACCAGAGGAGTGGATAGTTCACACACAGGATTGGCTCTTCCGTCCCATTTCTTGGATCTCCCTCACTTTTTTGGTGAGTAAGGTCGCTGTTAACTGACCTTGTTCATTAAACCAATAGCACTGTATATTTTCCTGTCAGAATGTTGGCTTCCTCCTCTGGGGCAGGTAGAAGCTCATCTTCAGGAAAAGCACAATTTAAAAAGAGAGAGACTCTGATATGGCTATGGACATCTCTTTTTTCCAAATGTCAACTCCTTTTCTGTAGCTGCCTACTTTTATAAATTCTCCATTATCTTTGGATGGTTGACTTTTAGTTATTTGTCTGCAGTTTAGAGCTTGAGATATCTGTGGATTTTTGTTAATTGATTCTAAGGGAGTCTGTTCCCAAGAGCAGTGGGGATGGGTGAGGGTTGGGATGGGGTGGGGTGAAGGTGAGGAATGGGGTGTGGCTTAAGGACTTTCTGTCCTAGCTGGTCACCGAATTTTGATTCCATTACAAACCATTTTAAACCCCTCATTCGGGGCTGGAGAGATGGCTCAGTGGTTAAGAGCACCGACTGTTCTTCCAGAGGTCTTGAGTTCGATTCCAAGCATCCACATGGCAGCTAACAACTGTCTGGAATTCCAAGACCTGACACCTGTACACAGTTATACATGCAGGAAAAACACCAATTCACATAAAATAAAAATAAATATTTAAAAATAAATAAATAAACCCCTCATTCATTCATCTAGGTGTCAGAACATCAGTGTCACTATGTAGTTCAAACTGACCTTGAACTCACTATCACACTACCTCCTAAGGGCAGGGATCATCACACCTGCCATCACACCAGGCTTTAAGAAAGAATTGAAAACTCTACACTAGGCGTTCTATTTTCCTTGCTGACAAGGCTAATCTTCAGTATTTATATAAGAGCTTATTTATCTAATCCTCGCAGCTCTCGAGAAGAACAAGCATTATCCCCATTTGAAAGATGAGGAAACGAAGCAAAAGAGGCAGATGGCCTGCCAAACTCTCTTCCCAAGTGGTTTTTAAACTGGCCGCTGTCTGCAGTGCTCTTTCCTTAAGCCTGGCTCTGAGAAGCGGCCTTAAAGAGGGCCGGGTGTCAGGACCAAGGTGGTAGCTAGGAGAAGGAAATGGAGAGTCATCTGTGACTTTGAACTTGGCCAGGTCCTCGTTAGTCATCCAAACCAGAGGCTTATTCCAGGACTGTGTACAGAGTTCTGGCTGGGGGTACGGGAAAAGGGGGAGTTATTTGGCCCAAAGCAGAAACAACAGCATTCGTTTCAATTAAACAAGAAACAAATGTAACAGAATGTTAGGAGTTGAGCACAGTTTTAGGAAAGACAGAGAATCCAGTCCCCAGTCCTCACAGCGACAGAGTGGGTGAGTCCCTGTCCCTTCTCATTGTCCCCTTGAGTGTTAGTGGCTCTCAGTAGATGGGAGACTGTCAGATCTTTCATCCTTTGCATCCTCTGGGCTCTGAAGGACACTTTCCAGGTTGGGAGGTGGGGTTCCAAAGGTGAGACCATCCCCAGATAACAGGAATAGGGAATCTATGTTGCCAGGCAGCCCAAGAATCCAGTCAGCATCCTATCAGGGCAAGGTCCCTGTTGCTAAGCCACTAGGTAGGTTCCATGTGACCTATTTGCCTTCTAGTAATGTCTCCCAGAAAAAGAAAGCCAGAGCAACCTCATTGTTTAAGGGCGATTTGCAGCTTTCCAGCACTGCATTCTGAGGATCACTGACCTGAGGAAGCCTACTGTTTTATGGGGAGTCTGACTCACTCTGGTTTTTGTTTAACTGTTGTTACACCTTGAGTAAGATTAAAAACTTATTTTTTTTTTTTTAAGATTTCATTTGGAATGGATGTAGGACAGATTTTTCTAATCAAATATATTTTTTAACTGGATTATTTATAAAGATATGCCTGTTGAAACTCACATTTTCCCAATGTCACCTCTACCTGTCGAAGTAGATTGGGAGGGCTATTTTCTTGGTTCCTGGGATAGTGCGTAGGGATTTAGGCCTTGGAAGTTATCTGGCCAACAGGGAGTGTCACAGGAGTGAGTTATGTGCTTTCCAAGCGACCTTTGGGTTTTTGACAGTGGTGAACTGGTGACCAGCAGAAGTGGGCTGGGCCAGTCAGTGGCAATTGCACACACTCCTAAGTGCTAATCAGTATGGACGGGAAATGTAGCTCCACGTTGGAGAGAATTCTCCTGAAGCAGGCAGCTTTATGGATTTTCTTTGGGTCACTAATGAAGATGAGTCCTGTGTAGGCCCATTTATGTTTTGTTCACTTGGCTCTTCAGCTCATGGAAAATGAAGCCAAACCTTCTCATGATCACAGGACTGGTGTGTTTTGAGTAGCTATAGATGTACTTTGGAATTGGGGGACAATAAATGATTGTGTATGTATTGTTTAAGTCTTTTATATATCTTAATGTACTGTGAGAAAATGCTCACTACTGGCAAGCCCCTTGTAGGTGAAAGGTCCCAGACACAAATGTGCATGTGAGCCCATAGGGAAAAGTGGCCAGCCAAAGAACCCCACCCTGGCTCTGAAACCAGAGCCAGTGAAAGAAACACTTTATCCTCGAACCCTGAACCAAAAAGAAATGTGCCCTGACTCTGAAACCAGCACCAAAGAAACACTTGGGCCCTAGAATCAGAGCCAGTTAAAGATATGTACCTCTGGCCCTGAAATTAGAGCCCAAAAGAGGCAGTGAAAGAAATGTTTTGGCCATGAAACCAAATTAGGGTTAAAAAAAAAAAGTGGCCAATTCCCACCCTGGAAGTCTCCCTAGAAATGCCAGCCCTAAGAAGTCTTATGTAAAGCCTGCTCCTGCAGCTCTTTTCCTGCTGGGCTGAGTTGTTACACTCCCTGAGCAGAGAGCAGCCGAGGGAAAGGGAAGCTGGACCACTTTTGCTGGTGGA
This sequence comes from Sigmodon hispidus, assembly GCA_004025045.1. Taxonomy (NCBI): domain Eukaryota; kingdom Metazoa; phylum Chordata; class Mammalia; order Rodentia; family Cricetidae; genus Sigmodon; species Sigmodon hispidus. The sequence goes on along the minus strand of PVIH01013719.1, from coordinate 26,943 downwards.
GGAAGTCTTCCCCCAGCAGAGCCAAGTTCTTATACTCTGTAAACCCAAGCAGGACTCGGTAACAACTTTTCAGGGGAGAGCCTCCCTTGCTGGAGCAGGGTTAACACTGGGAAGCCTTTCCTTGAAGGCGGGCTGTAAACTGTTACCAGGGCTTACTGTGACCTATGGTGTTCATTGGCTCCCGACGGCTGGAGCTGCAGTGCTCAGTATCCCTGGGCTCCCGACTGCCAGGATCTTTTTCCATCTGACCTGCACAAATACCTATAGAGCCGACCTTCCTCTTTGCAAACACAGACTATATAATACACATTTTCAGCTGTGCCTTTCTGTATGCATATACACACACTGTGTGTATATTATTTTATTTCTTTTTATATTGCAATTCCTTTGTAGTGATCTGTGACAATGCATTTGTTTGTGACAAAGTTTCTTTTTGTAGTGCAAAATAACCTGGAATTTGCTGCATAGCCCAGACTGGTCTCAGATTTATAATCCCTCTCTCCCTTCCACGGCCTGGGAAGTACAGGGATTACACATTGTTCGGTAACAGTTTGACACATTCTATCCTACAGGCTAGCTCCTTAAACAGGAAGGTAAACAACTCAGATTAGTTAGTTTCAGGAAGTCCCTAAAACTAACCAAATTCTCTAGGCCCCTCCCTGCCAGGATAAGCAATAAACTGAGAGTCCCTTTCAGAGGAAGTGAAACTGACCCGCACAAAATACTCTCAGATGATTGGAGCGTCAGAAAAAAAAAAAAAAAAAAAAAAAAACTCAGAGAGCAAACCAGCTGCTGGGAAGAAGCAGATCCCCTCTGAGCTGCCTGGAAGTTTAGACAGGCACCTGGAAAGGATACTCTCCAACCCATTTACCCTCCAGCAGGCTGGGCAATGGGCTTGAGCTTCTTGCATTGCCCCTCATGCCATGGTGGGCTTTGGTGATGTCACTGTTTTTTGAGTCATTTAATTCCTGTACGTAACCCCAATAAGACTCAATGGTTTACAAAATTGGTACCCATATTTGGTCTGTTGTGGATTCCCTAACTGGGGTGAGTAAACTTGCTATGTCTCTCTGGGGAAAAGTTTTGTCACGCCACACAAGTGTGTGCGGCCATGCCCTGATAGAAGTTAACATATTTACACAAATGACTCATTGCACGTCAAAATGAATGTGGCTTAGTGTTGATAACGATGTATGACTTTCACAAGAGAAAGCTCACAAATTAATAAACTGTTATTAGAACACGTTTCCTAACCTATCCATCCGTACAAGTATAGATGTAATAAATAGGAATGATGGACAAACAGATCAGAAATCTTTCCATATTCCTCTATTCCTCTAGCTTTAAAAAAAAAAAGGTGTGTGTGTGTGTGTGTGTGTGTGTGTGTTGTCAGAGGACACCTTTGTGAAGTCACCCCCCTCCTTCCACCTCTGGATGGGTTGCTGGGACACTCGGGCTTTCAAAACAAAAGCCTTTACCCACTGAGCCATCTCACTGGCCCTCTAGCTTTTTAATAGAGGCACGGGGTTTTTATTAACCTTCTACTCAGGGCTGTTCAACAGGTCATTGTTTTTCCAGTTTTTTTTTTTTCAATTATTAACAGCAGTGTTGGACATGAGGAGGTTGAGGCAGGAGGAAATTGAGTCTGAGGCTAGCCTGGGCTAAAAAGAGAAGCCTGCCTGAATAACAACAGTAATGCTGCGGTCAGTATTCTTCCCTGTGCCTCTCTGTGACCATTTGGAATTTTATGGGTTTAAATTTCTAGGACTGGAGATGGGAGGTCAAAGAAGAATGACATCTGGTTAGGGTGGATGGAAACGAGATAGTCATTGTCAGACTCAAGCCTGTTCTACCCAAGTATTAGTACTGAACAGTAAGCTGGTGTGGGTTTCATGTATGTCTCGCTCAGATCGTTAGCATCTTAATGTATTTGCGTGTGTGGCATATGCACATACATGTGTGCAGGTGTATGAGCTGGAGGCCAGAGGAGTTCAATGGCTTACTCTGTCCCTCTCTGTACTCCTTTGAGACAGGTCTCACTGAACCAGGAGCTAGGCTGGCAACCCCCAGAAATCCTCTTACCCACTCCTAAACCACAGCCTGGGGTTATAGGTGCATGTGACCATTCCTAGCTTTTCCCGTGCAATTCTGGGGATTTGAACTAGGGTCCTCATGATTGTGCAGCGGGCACTCTTTTGACCTCTGAACTATCTACCCAGCCTCCTGACTTTTAAACATGTTTAGAATTCATTTTGCATTTTCTGTATCTTTGTTTCATTTTTCATTTTTTTTTTTTTTTTTTTTGAGATCAGGTCTCACTGCATAGCCCAGGAAGTCATTAAAGGCCAGATTCACCATCCTCCTGCCTCAACTCCCCAAGCACTACAGTAACAGGGCTGAGTCACCAACATTAGTTGTTTCTCAAATAAAGTCTGTGCATTCTCATTTTCTTTATATTTGATCCCCGTTCATGGTGTTTGCCTGGAACTGGGAACTGGAACTACAGACAGTTGTGACCTGCCATGTGGATGCTGGGAATCAAACTCAGGTCCTCTGGAAGAGCAGTCAGTGCTCTTAACCTCTGAGCCATCTCTCCAGCCCCGATTTGGAAGGTTTTATACATAAATAAATAAGCTTTGCATCTTCAGGGTAAAAATGTCAATAGGAGAGATTAACATGAGTTAGTATTCATAACTGTGGGCAATGCTTCATCTGAGAAAACTCACAAACAGAAGGGAAAAAAATTCTCAAAGCAAGGTCCATATTCTATTTGGAAGATATGGTCACTGGGAACATTCTGAATGCCTTCAGTGTGGCATTTTATATTTGTGGCATAAATTAAGGCAACTTAAAATATTTTATTGTATCTAAAACTATAAAAATAATAAAACTAGTAAAGTAAGGTGTCTTGAGATATTTTTATAGTTTATAAAAACCACAAATATAATAAATATATACTTACCTGTCCAAAAAGTCTAATAGATCTGAGTACTTAAATTACAGACTTCAAGCTATGCTTTTCCCACACAGTCAGAAATCCCAACAGGTGTGTGGTCCTACTTCTTACATACACATATAAATATTAATTTAGCACTTTTTTTCTTACTTTTTTGTTTGATTTTTTTGTGAGGATAGGGCTGTCCTGGAACTCACTATGTAGACCAGGCTAGCCTGGAGATCATAGAGATCCACCTGCCTTTGCTTCCTAAGTGCCAGGATTAAAGGTAGGTGCCACCACCCCTGGGTTGGCTTGGATCTTTTTTTCATAGTTTACAAGGATTGAATTTGGTTGGGTCTTGGTAGACAAATGCTTCACCACTGAGCCAAGCACCCTACCCTTCCCTGGTAGATTCTAGGCAAGTGCTTTCCCAGCGAGCCACACCCCTGCTCTGCAGCTCTGCTACATTCACAGTCCTCTTTGTAATTGGAGACCCAAGATTTCACTCAGTTGTGCCAGAGGCCTCAGATTTGAAATCTCCTGCCTCTTAACCTCTCCTGGAGCAGGGAGGACCAGCCTCTGCCTCTAGGCCTGGGTTCCAATATGCATTGATGAATGTTCTCCTGGCTGAGTGGAAGCAGCATCGCCTTCCCACAGTTTGCTTTGTCTGCAGTAGATATTCATCCCATCGCCATTTCAGGACATGATTTTTGAACCACACATTGTCACAGACGTGGAAAACAATGAGTCCCAACCAACATGTCCGGAATCAAGTGGCTCACTGTGTGTGTCCCATTTTTCAGGACACAGTCTCAATATCACACTCGGAGGGCACTTCATGTTGAGAGTCTTAGACTTAAAAGAGTAGGGTCTCCTCATAAAGTCAAAGGGCTTACATTGGGGCCAGTCACCTTTCATCTCTTGATTTTTCACAAGGTTTGGTTTCTTACATTGTTTTGAATTTTTTAAATGTACCTTGAGGGAGTAAAGCCTTGGAATCCGTAAAAGACCGGATAGGGTCAGGATAGTGAGTTCAGAGTGGGGAGCATGATCAGCAGGCTGGTCCATCCATCTACAAGCTGGAACGGCCCCCTGCCTCCTACATGAACCTGCAGGGAGGCAAAGCTGTGCCCCCGGGGAGCTAATTGCCCAACCAAGTCCAGGTTATACGTCTGGTTTAGCTGGGCCCCGGTCCAGCAGTTCCCCACAGACCCAACACCTAACAGCCAGGGTAGCTTCAGGACCCAGATCGGGGACCTTACTTGCAAAGACCCTTGTCCTGCCTGGGTTTTCCCCTGAGAAAGAGGCCTTTTCTCCTCCCTCCAAGGCACTTTTTGCTCAGCCAAGCCCCTGGGGATCACCTCTGCCCGAGGGGCTCCTTTCTCCATAGGCACCTTTGCATGCAGTCCAGTCTTTTGAAAAAACTGTCTCAGGGGAATTGCTTCTGCTCCAAGAACAAGGGCTGGCCTAGGGGGTCAGGGCTACCCCTAAGCAGCCTTTCTAGGCTTGGGGACGGTTTAAGAAGGGTGTCTGGGTAGCTGCTGCTTGCTTCCGTTCTGTGTTCATTCAACAAATATTTGAGGCTCTGCTCTCAGCCAAGGCCTGTTCTAGCCAGGGGAAATACGCAGAACAGGACAGACAAGGTCTCTGCCTTTGTAGAGCGGGCGTTCTAGTGGGGGAAGCCAGATAAGGAACAAGTAAAATAAGTCAACAAGACCATTCTGAGTGAGGTATGAGGAAAATAAAATGGTATGGCGGCCTAAGTGGTATGGGGGAGGGTAGGGCTCACACCTTTCGGAGGCACTCAGTTGACTGGAAGAAAAGGGCTGTGCCTGTGTAGGAAGAACCCTCTAGGGAATAAGAAAAGCAAAGTGCAGCGGCCCCACCCCCACCCAGAGGCTGGGCAAGCCTGTGTTAGGGGAGGCAAGAGTGCATTCAAGGCTACGCTCTTCCAGAACCTTCCTTCCTCCCTCATATCCAAGGTGTTAAAGAGGGTTTAAGTAGCTGAAGAGCCTGACCAGAGTGTGTTGTTTTGAAGATACTGGGAGGGGAGAGGGGCGTGGGGGGGTGTTCTCTTGCACGAGAGAGAAGAAGGCCAGATGGGGAAAAAAAATTAGTGGCTGTGTGGAAGCAGGTAATATGGGAAGAGGGGAGGAATTAGGTGTTTCCAAGGATGGAACCTAGGGCTTCCGGTGCTCTGCCACTGAGCTATACACTCAACTCTCTTCTTACTTTTCATTTTGAGACAGGGTCTTATTAAGTTGTCTGGGCTGACTTAAAAACAAACAAAAAAAAAGCTTTAAAAAATATTTATTTTTATTTTATGTGAATTGGTGTATTGCCTGCATGTGTAAGGGTGTCAGATCCTGGAATTACAGACAGTTGTTAGCTGCCATGTGGATGCTGGGAATCAAACTTAGGTCCTCCGGGAGAATAGTCAGTGCTCTTAACAGCTGAGCCATCTCTCCAGTCCCCTGGGCTGACTTTGAATTTACAGTCTTCCTAAACAGCTGGAATTACAGACCTGCAGGACAATGGGACTCTACCTGATATACATTTGGTCCCACATACAACCTCAAGCACAAGGGTTTCCATGGTAGCTGACCCTTCACCCCCCATGCCTTCCTGTGGGGATCCCCTTGTCTTCTTCTTGGACTTGGGAGTTTTTCATCCCAAAGCTCAGAGCCAGTTAGTTAGTTACCTGGACTCCCATGGGTCTCTTTAGCAGGTGTTAGCTTGTATGTGTATACCCATGTCCAGTGACTGACAGGTCAGAGGCAGCATTTCACTTGTGCTACAAATGCACCGCCTGTCCAAGGACCTAACGACCCACCTGGAAGGCTCTAAGTTAGGGAAAAGAAGGGTCATGGCTGGCTTTCACAGCATCACTGTTTTTTGTTTGTATGTTGTTTGTTTTGTTTTGTTCTTTTGAGACAAGGTCTTACTGTGTGGCCTGTGACTGCCCTGGAACTTTCTTTGTAGATAGACCAGGCTTGATCAAACTGACAGGAATCCACCTGTCTGTGCCTCTCAAGTGGATTAGAGGTGTGCCTCACCCCCAACCTCATCACTATTTTTCTAAAGCTAAATTCCAAATAAAAATTTGGCATTCCAGCACATTCTGAAATTTGCAGTCTGCTTATTTTGCTGTGCTGGGAATGGAAATACTGGACAAGGTTCTGCCACTGAGCCACATTCTCAGCTTCTTACTAATGAAGTCAAGGCAGAGGCTTTACCATTAAGCCACACCTCCCGCCCCTCCCTGGGGATTCTAGACAGGGGCTCTACCACTGAGCCACACCCCAGCCCCTCACTGGGGGATTCTAGGCAGGGGCTCTACCACTGAGCCACACCCCAGCCCCTCACTGAGGGATTCTAGGCAGGGGCTCTACAACTGAGTCACACCACAGCCCCTCACTGGGGATTCTAGGCAGGGGCTCTACCACTGAGCCACACCCCAGCCCCTCACTGAGGGATTCTAGGCAGGGGCTCTACAACTGAGTCACACCACAGCCCCTCACTGGGGATTCTAGGCAGGGGCTCTACCACTGAGCCACACCCCAGCCCCTCACTGGGGGATTCTAGGCAGGGGCTCTACCACTGAGCCACACCCCAGCCCCTCACTGGGGGATTCTAGGCAGGGGCTCTACCACTGAGCCTCACCCCAGACCCTCACTGGGGGATCTGGATGAGCACTACCACTTACACTATATCTTTAATATAGCTTTAAAGTAGTATTATTTAAGATGGGACATCTAGAGTATATTTTACCTAATGGTTTCTTGGTTCTGGTTTTGGTAATTTTTGAAGGACAGCTTTTAGGTTTGGTTTGGGGTTGTTTTGTTTTTCACAGAGTTTCTCTGTGTAGCTTTGGACCTGTCCTAGAATTTGCTCTGTAGACCAAGCTGGCCTTCAACTCATGGAGATCCACCTGCCTCTACCTCCCAAGTGCTGAAATTAAAGGCATATGACATCACCATATGGCTTTTTTTTTTTTTAAGGGACAGTCTTATTATGGAAGCCTGAAACTCACTGTGTAGCCTCAGTTGGTCTTGGTTTTGGATTCTTGGTAAGAGCACAGAACCTGTGATTCTCCTGCCTTTGCCTCCCAAGTGCTTAGATTATAGCCATGTGTCACCAAGCCCTGGCTGAGTGGTAATTTGTTATTTAGTAAAACATGAAACGAGGTCTGTGATTTGTATCATTGTTCTTAGTTCCATAGACACATGGAGAAGAAGTGCCCACATCCAGCATTTGCTTTAACGAGTGATTTCTTTATGGATAGGGGTTCTGGGTTCATTACGGAGCTTTACATAAAAAAAAAATATAAAGAACTTCAGTAAACCAAACTAACATTGAATTAAAATCAAACTTCTGCAGTTCAATCTGATTTTCTTCTAGAATCTTTGGTGCTTGCTTTTGCTTATCTGCTAATAGCTTTGAGAAAGATACAAACAACCTAAGAAATCATATGTGTGCAGTGAACAGGAAGAAAACTGGAAACAGCTGATTCTCGTGAACTCAGGATTCCTCTTGATCTACTGCATATTCATGGCTATGGCCATACATGGCATCCACAGTCAACGCCTCCCAACAGGCAGATTGCTGTTGGCATATAGTACAGAATAATTTCACATGGCTTGGCCTAAAGAGCGGACGGAGAAACCCAGCATGGCACCTTACCAGGCATTTCAAAATCATGCCAAAGTGAGTTTCTCAATGTGACAAATTGCTGGAGAAAACATAACCCCAATGGTGTATGGTACTAGAAGCAAACCAACCCATCAACAGCCTACCCAAAACCGAGCTCAGCATATTCTCCCTAATCCTTCCACATGCCCTACAATGGATTGCTGAGAAAGTAGGTAGCTGGTCTGTCATTCAGGTAGTAAATGATGAGGTAAGTATTTTAATTGGTCTGTGAAGCCCCTCACTTATTCAGGGTCTCCTGATGAGGTAGGACATGTAATCTACAGGATGATCCCAGTAGTTTCTCCAATAACTAATAAACAATGAATAAGAAACACTCCACTCCACAACTCAGGCCAGTGCACTTTGTGGGCTTGAAAGAAGACTTGATATATGTCACCAGATGGCAACTGCAGTCAGAAGCCTGGAATCCTGTTTAAATAGATTCTGCCCTCTGTCCCCATCCTAGGTGGCCTCTGTGGCTTCTTGCAGCAGTAGGTAGAAACAAGTTGTTTCTGTGTGGTCTAGACTGTCAGCGAACCTGTATCCCTCCTGTCTCAGTCTCTAAGAGATTACAGGTATGGTATGTACCACCACACTGGTTTTTTTGTTGTTGTTGCTTGGTTGGTTGGTTTGGTTGATTGTTTTGGTTTTGGTCTCCATTGTTTCTCACCTAGCAAAAACTCCTCCATTTCACCCTGAGTAGCCTCTCAGGAACCCAAATGAGACAAAGAAGCTCTCAGACCAGCCACCAGTGATAAATGCCTGTTAGGTAAAGCTGCCTTTCCCTTACCTAGGATGGCCTTGGCCATCAACCCAACCCTGTCTGTGGATCCAGCCTTATCTAGGCCCCTCCCTAGCTCTCCCACACTGGGCCTGCCAGACACCTTGTCCTTTATTACTAGCTCAGGCCGTGCAGCAGCCTCTCCACCTTTGTACCTGTTGTTGTCTCCTTCAAGGGGGGAAAAAGGACTTTCCTTCCTTCTCCTTCCAGCCAATGCCTGCCTGCTTCAGGAACCAGCTCAAAGGTTCCCCCCTGCATGAAGGCGTCTTATCTTTTGTTACAGCCCGTCTCAGCAGGATCCCACAAACTGAGGTGTGTAAAAGATACATAGTTGATCCTCACTCCTCCGGAGGTTGGAAATCTGAGACCAAGTCAGCAGCCCTCTCCAGAGTCTAGTATTTAAACTGTGGCTGGGTGTCTCCATGGTATTATACATAGCCTTAATCCCCCTTTCCATTTCTAACACATGGGACCAGTTCACTGGTAGTGGTGTCTCCTTCTCTATGATGATTCTTTTCCTATCACCTGACTAAATATGGCATGCCTATTCCTCTACCTGGTTTATATACAGGGGCATTTCTCATCCACCCCTGGGAATTTAGAAGGATTTAAAAGAATCCTGTCCTCCATTCAGGACCTGCAAGCTTTGGGACAGAAGCCCCATTCCCCATCCCTCACCTCATACACTTATTGCATCCTTCCTTATTGATAACTGTTTTCGGGTGCTCCAGCTTCCCGCAATCCTAAATTGCTTTCACAAGCGAGGACAACTTTCGATGGCCTGGTATCAGCCTCCTGCTTATGTCTCTCTTAGCTAGGAACTTTCTCACAGCGTTCCCTGTCCCCTCTGGGAAACAACTATTATTTTTAGCTTAGTTGAAAGCTGAAGATCCCACTTGGCTTTTAAGGATTTCTCTCCAGGGGATACTCCACAGGTGCACGGTGTATAAATGGGTCGCACATCTGGCCCAGAGAGCTGCTCTACTCACACCAGGTTATTTATTTCGTGTATCTGTTTTTTACTCTCTCGGTTCAAAAGCGTCAAGCTAAAAATATCTCGTTTATGCGCTCTGGCCCGAAAATGAAGCAGTTGGGACATTAATCACCGAAAATATGTTGAATGGGAATTTGATTAAAGTACAGGATGCGTCCAGGGTCGGTTCTTTACTGTAACCACAGTGGAAGAAGAGCGGGCCTCCCCAACTGAGTTTTTAGCGGAGCGTCCTGGGCGGATCGCAGAGCCTTTCCTGGGCTAAGAGGGCCATTGCACAGGAGATCTTGACCTGCGCACCCTGGAGTCTCAGGAAGGGGAACCCCCAGCCTGGAACGCAGACAAATGAGGCCTTGGAAGACGTCGGGCCTTAGTTCTAAAAAGCCTCCAAAGGCTTCTCGGGGTGCAAAAAGGGGAGACTTGGGTGCTCACCCCGCCCCATCTGCCCCCCGACCTCCGTGGCCGCCGTTCAGGTGGAGAATAAGCCGGACGCCACGTGGCTGGGGAGCCTGTGCAAGCAAACTCTTATCCACAGCTGCGAGCCTGTAGGCGGCGCGGTGCCGAGGATCTCTCACCCGACAGGGTGATGATCCTAGTGGGTGCCCAGACTCTGTAGCCAAAGACAGGAGGAACCCAGGCTACAGCGATTAGTGTCCACCTGAATGACAGTAGGGAAAGAAACTGGCTTCAGGTCCCTGACTGTGGGATCCGCTTGGGGATCACCCTCCCCGAGTCAAATTCACCTCCTCTCTCTCCAACACCCTGCCCTCTCTCTCCAACACCCTACCCTCTCCCCGCCCCCGCGCGCTTGCCCTAGTGTCCTGTTCTGCGAGTCCCACCCGCAAGTCCCGAAGGGGTTAGGGGGACCCAAACACTTGACCAAAGCGCCTGCTTTGTAAGCCCAGCAATCCTAGCGCTCTGGCGTGGAGACGTAATTAAAAAGAAAGTTTTCCAGCGGGAGCGGATGAACCGGCCAGGTCCTCTGGCCTCCCGGGTTAGCGGCTGCCTCCACACTCTGCTGGGTCCTAGCGCCCTGCTCTCCAAATCCCGTGGGACCCAAGGGTTAGAGAAGCTGGGCGGGGAAGAGGTGCTCTGCCTGGATGGAATCAGTGGGGTCGCCTGAAGTTCAGAGATAAAGACGCGTAATCTCAGCGCTCTGGACCTCGCCACTCGGCGGTGCGCGCTAGGCTGCTGGTCCAAAGCAGTCCCCAACCTTCCGCGCCGCAGCTCTCCGACATACCCTTTCAGAAACCCGGGTAGGGGACAGGCCTAGCCCTAGCTTTTTAAGACTAAGTCTGCACCACGGTAGCTCAAGACTAACATTCACTCTCCACCCCTTACCCCTACCCCTCCCTGCTCGGCCTCTGGATGCTCTGGGGCTCCCTGGTGTTGGCTGGAAGTGGGCGATTTAGGGAGGCTTAAAGGAGGGGCGCCCAGCCACGGACCACGTGTGTGCGGGGGCGACAGCGCCGCCAGGGTGGGGCTGAGCGCAGGCCGGGTTGCCTTGCAGCGCAGGAGGCAGTGGGCGTTGCGCCACAGCCTCTCTCTCCACGAGCACTGTGCTCCCGCCCCGCTCGCCGCCTTGGGGAGACACTGGGAGAAACAGGCCGGCTCTAAGACCCAGTAGGCACCATCCTGCCCTCTCCCTTGGTCCCTGAACCTCTTGGACACCAGGGGGCGATGCCCGATCCGATATAAAAACGGGTCCCGCGCGGGCCTGGCCATTCGCGACCCGAAGCTGCGCGGGCGCGAGCGAGTTGGGGCTCTGGGTGGGCGGCGGCGGCAGCGGCGCCACGCGCAGGCTGGAGGCCGCCGAGGCTCGCCATGCCGGGAGAACTCTAACTCCTCCATGGAGTCGGCCGACTTCTACGAGGCGGAGCCGCGGCCCCCGATGAGCAGCCACCTCCAGAGCCCCCCGCACGCGCCCAGCAGCGCCGCCTTCGGCTTTCCCCGGGGCGCGGGCCCCGCGCCGCCCCCAGCCCCACCTGCTGCCCCGGAGCCGCTGGGAGGCATCTGCGAGCACGAGACGTCTATAGACATCAGCGCCTACATCGACCCGGCCGCCTTCAACGACGAGTTCCTGGCCGATCTCTTCCAGCACAGCCGGCAGCAGGAGAAGGCCAAGGCGGCCGCGGGCCCCGCGGGTGGCGGCAGTGACTTTGACTATCCGGGTGCTCCGGCGGGCCCCGGCGGTGCGGTCATGTCCGCGGGGGCGCACGGACCCCCTCCCGGCTACGGCTGTGCGGCGGCCGGCTACCTAGACAGCAGGCTGGAGCCCCTGTACGAGCGCGTCGGGGCGCCCGCGCTGCGGCCGCTGGTGATCAAGCAGGAGCCCCGCGAGGAGGACGAGGCGAAGCAGCTGGCGCTAGCCGGCCTCTTCCCCTACCAGCCGCCGCCGCCTCCGCCGCCGCACCCGCACGCGTCTCCTGCGCACCTGGCCGCTCCACACCTGCAGTTCCAGATCGCGCACTGCGGCCAGACCACCATGCACCTGCAGCCCGGCCACCCTACGCCGCCGCCCACGCCCGTGCCCAGCCCGCACCCCGCGCCGGCGTTGAGTGCTGCGGGCCTGCCAGGTCCGGGGGGTGCGCTCAAAGGTTTGGCTGGCACGCACCCTGATCTCCGTACGGGCGGCAGCGGTGGTGGTGGTGCCGGCACGGGCAAGGCCAAGAAGTCGGTGGACAAGAACAGCAACGAGTACCGAGTGCGGCGGGAACGCAACAACATCGCGGTGCGCAAGAGCCGAGATAAAGCCAAGCAGCGCAACGTGGAGACTCAGCAGAAGGTGCTGGAGCTGACCAGTGACAATGATCGCCTGCGCAAGCGGGTGGAACAGCTGAGCCGGGAACTGGACACGCTACGGGGCATCTTCCGCCAGCTGCCGGAGAGTTCCTTGGTCAAGGCCATGGGCAACTGCGCGTGAGGCGCGCGGCTGCGGGACAGCCTTGGGCCGGGAACCCGGAGAATGATTTCGGGTCGGTCGCTGGATCTCCAGGCTGCCCCGGCCGTGAAAGCCAGGACTAGGAGATTCCGGTGTCGTCTGAAAGCTTGGCCTACTTCGCGGATCCCCTCCCTTCCTCTGAGCCGGACTCGGTGCGTCTAAGATGAGGGAGTCAGGCCGCGGTTTCTCCACGAGACGGGAGACTTTTCCGCGGAGCTGAGCTGGGAGCCCGGCCATTCTAGTATTAAGGAAGTAACCCTGTGCCTTGGATACTCAAAACTCGCTCCTTTTCCTACCGAGTAGGGGGAGCAAACATGTGCCTTGATATTTTATTTGTAGGATTCCTGCCTCCGAGGCTGCAGCAGGCCCCCTTAAGAAAATGAAGGGTGCAGGCCCAGGGCAGGAGCAAGATTCAGGAAGCTGAGATCCCGGCAGTGCTCCATAGCTGCCCCTCAGTCTCTGTCCTTAGAGGGGAGGGACTTAGGGAGTTGGAAATTGAAGTCTAAGGGTGCCCCCCCAGCTACTTGGAAGTGGAGGGTCCTAATTCCTCGCTCTTTTTACGTCCTTGTTCACTCTCCACATCAGCTTGCAACAGGCTGTTTCCTGGGTGAGTTCCCGGAGAAGAGGGGGCACCCCCAATCAGACGAGAAAGCTAGTTGTAAGTTAACCATGTGCTTAAAGGAACCTAAGTTTCTGCTTTTGGAGGGGGGGGCACGGAAGGACACCGGGACCATCAACCTTGTGTGTACTGTATGTCGCCAGCCGCTGTTGCTGAAGGAACTTGAAGCACAATCGATCCATCCCAGAGGGACTGGAGTTATGACAAGCTTCCCAAATATTTTGCTTTATCATCTGATATCAACACTTGTATCTGGTCTCTGTGTCCCAGCGGTGCCTTGTGCAATGTCAGTGTGCACGTCCATGCTAAACCAGCGTTTTATTTGGTCCTTTGTTTTGTTTTGTTTTGTTTTGTTTTTTTGCTCAGATTCTTGCCAAAATGAGACTTTGCTAGCGGCTGGGGGAAGAAGTTAAAGCGCTCTTTCCTTTTGGTTTGGGGATTTTTTTTTTTTTTTTTTTCCTTTTGCTCCCAGAGGACCAATGAAATGAAGTGGGCTTTGCCCTCTCCTCCGGTTTTTCAAGGGTCTTAGCTTCCTCCCGCTGAGACTGCATAAGGCCGCCTCTGCCGTCCACCCCCACCCCCCAAAGGCCCTGACCCTGGCTCTGGGTCTAGAAAGAAGGCCTCTTCCAGCCAATTTGGTGCACACCCCTGTGGTTGGGAGCAGGGGTGAACTGCTACCATATCTTCTTTGGGGGGAAGGGGGGCACAAAGTTTCATGATAGATGTCGTATGTATTATATCTATAATATAAACATATCAAACTCAATTTTGGTGTCTTTTTAAAACCAGGAAGGTCGTAAGGTTTATTCTGGTCTGAGTTCCATTTGAAGCTGTGTGTGTGTGTGTGTGTGTGTGTGTGTGTGTGTGTGTTTGTGTGTGTGTGTGTGTGTGTGTCTGAGGTCTTTGAGTCTGTCTTCATCTTGGCGATGTGTGCTGGGGGTGGGATTCCCCCAAGGAAGCCACAGAGCAGTCAAGGGATAAGGATTCTTAAGCTAAGAATGTCCAGAGACAGAAGAGTGAGTCCCCTTGAAATTTGGGATGGAGTGGTAATGTTGTTTTAGGATCATGGTCTCTCTCTCTGCACCCCAGAATATGAGAGAACCACTCTGTCTGATAGAAAAGCTCAGACAGACCCTCTCAGCATAAGGGGCCCTTTGGCCACATTCTCAAATCACTCAGCTTTCCTCTAGAGAACAAGGCTCACACCTACCTTTGCCCAGCCTGGGTGGTGGGGGGGCCCTTGGGAAACAGGACTCTTCACCCCTCCCCACCCTCCAGACTCCTGTGATGTCCAGAAAGACAGCTTGCAGGCTGAGCACCCCTTTAGACCTGCCTTACCTCAGCTTACCCAGGGAGGGGGTCACAGCCCATACATCACCTGTCAGGGATCCATTAGCCCCACATTCTCCATCCTGAACCAAACGTTAGATTCAATCACATACCCAACTGCTACAACTGCCCTGTGAGATACAGGTATCCCGTTGGCTGCAGTAACAGCCCAGTAAGGAAAGGGTGGCCTTCATCACCATCTGTGCCTGAGCCTTCAGGCCAGTGGATTCTTTTCCTGGAGTGTGATTGCTGAGCATCTTACAGTATATACTAGTGAGAAATGACAAGGACTTTTAAATTCTGTAAACTTCAATGTTCCCAGATTTTCCTGGCAACTTGTCCCGCCAACCCCTTCCCCTTTGCCCTCTGTTCTGTGCCTTGCTGCCTCCTCACCCATGGCTGCCCTTGGCAGAGGAGAGGCCACAGCCTGGTGAGGAGGCGGTGGCCTGCCCCATCAGCCTGGGAACTAGGGAGGCCGAGCCCCACCGCCTGCCTAGAGGCTGGGCAGGCCATGGCTTGCAGGCTCCAAGCAAACTCTCTCTGAGTTCAGTGCGAATTCCAGTTTTTCTTGTTTACAGGGAATGATCCTTGACTTCCCCCTTTGCCCCCAGAACAGATCCTAGGCCGGGTGGGGGAAGGGTCCATCTTGTTCTGCTTCCCCTGTCACCTGAGGTGTGTGTGTGAGGTGGGGGGTTCCTCTCTCCAGGGGATCATGGAAGGGCACAGTTTCCTGCGCACTTAAGTTTCCTAGTAGGCCTCGTTGGGAACAAGAAAGACCCAGTCACACCTCAGAAGACTCCAGTGTGCTCTGTTAGATAGTGTTAGCAGTGTGGGATGGTCCTGTCTGGTGTCTAGCTCTATGCCTAGCTGGGGTGGCCTTCCAGAGAATCCAAACTTCATGGACAACTGAGTGTACCCCTAAATATTCACTGAATACTTTCTTATGCCAAGCCTGTACTCCACAGATGAAGGCATCACTAAGAACAGACTCCCATGGGGAGTTCACAACCCTGTGGTCCAAGCTATGTCAATAGTGACATACAATAAGGAACTTTTTCTGATGTGGAAACAGCAGTTTGAACCCTATACCTAATGAACCAGCTCCACATGGGCTCTGTCCTCAGATACCTGCAAAGTTCTGTCTTGTATGAACCCTTCCCTGGACAGACACTGTCCGACGGCTGCCTGGTGTCCCCTGGCAGTCTCCAGGAAAGAACACAAGCAGAAGAAGAGAGGGAGGTGACTCCTTTGCCACCAGATAGCTTAAAGCTGTCACGGATGTCACCCTTATCTCTTAGATCTCCTGGGAATCTGTGAATATGGGGCTTGGCCCTGACACCTGCCATGAGCCACTGGGAAGGGTGAGGAGTATCTAACCCCTCCCAGATCTCCCGCCCCCTCCTTCCCAGCCCAGGTAGAACCTGCCAGGCCTCTACCAAACTGCCGATTTCACAAGACGGGAGGGGGCCCCTTGTCTTGAAGGTCAAGGGGGAGTAGAAACCCTGATTTTGCTCATCCAAAGGGGCCGCTTTTTCCAGGGCACCCACAGGCTTTCTGTAGGTAGGCAGCATTGTTCTTGTCTGGATGACGTGGACATTGGAGCTACTGCTTCGCTGTGCCATAGAGGAAACCCTTCTTCTGTTTTTCCTTTCTACCATCTCCCCTTCCTTCTCCTCTTCTTTCCCCTTTGCCTTTCCTCTAACCCACCATCCTCCCCTACACCCCTGCCTCTTCTTTCTCCCGGACTCCTCCCCACCCTTACCCTTCCCTGCCGAAGGAGCATTTAACGAAAGCCGTAACCTAGCAGAGAAACCGATTCACTATCAAAGCATCATAGCCCCATCCCAGAACAATTAAACAGCCAGATGGAATCTCTGGGAAAAGGCATTAATAACTCGAACAATCTGTGCAGGCCGGCAGGAGCCCAGGAGCCTGGAACAGGGGTGGGGTTTGGGGGTGGGGTGGGCAGAGGAAGGCTGGGGATGCTGGAGTGTGAGCTTCCAGCCACATCTTGCCCATGTGGTGGCCAGCAAGGGACAGGGCCATTCCAAGGCTATGCCAAGTCTGCCCACAGCTGTACTGTCCTCTCTGGCCCTTGCAAGGCCCACTGTGTGTCCTGGATCCTAGCGGCTGCAAACAGAGCCACACAAATGTGGAACCCATTACTCAGCCAGTCCTAGCCGCAGCCAGCCCCATTCTGGCACCCCAGAACCTTGCTTCTCTTCACTTTTGTTTTTATTTATTATTTTCTGGTCCCACCCATTAGGAAGGCCTCCCTGGGTGTGTGTGGAAGGCTCTTCCCTTGCTGTACCCACATCCACTCCCTGTGGACAATAACAGGAACCGGCCTGACCCCTGCGGCTCCCATAGAAGTGAAAAGTCTAGGGTCCTTGGCTGCTGCTGTGAGGGCCTGGAAAGGGCTGGGCATGAACTGTGGGACCCACTTCTGCTGTTCTCAAGCATGGTCTAGGTAGAGATAAGAATTCTTCCATAGCTGTTCCCCTTTGGAAAATGACTGAGTCGGGGGGGGGGGGCACTGAGGTACCCAGAATAAAAAACTGGGTTTTTTTCTCTCTCTCTGTGCTCACTCTTAAACTTAGGGTCTCATGCATATTACACAGGTGCTCTATTACTGGGTCCATCCCAGACCTTTTTTTCATCATTATTGTTGCTATTTTGAGACACAGTCTCCCTGTAGAGCCCAGACTGGGCTCAGCCTTTTAATCTCCCTGTTTCAGCCTTTTCCATGCCTAGGATGACCAGCAAGCTGTACCTTGCCTGGAGAGGATGGTGTTTTCTTCTAGCTATCAGGATGGGGTGGAAATGGACTTGTTTTAACAACTCTCCTTGGGGGAGCTGGCTCAGCAAAATGCTTGTCTGGCATGAGGATCTGAGTTCGATCCCCCCCAGAACCTACATCAATAATAATAACAAATAGAAAGAAAGAAAAGTTTGATATAGTGGCAAGTGTTTGCTCTAGGGAGGCACAGACGCTGGATTTCTGCAGCTGATTGGTCAGCTCGCCTAGACTGTTTTTTGAGCTCAAGCCAGTAAGAAGTCTCCTTTCCTCTCCCTTCCTCCATTTCCCCCCCTCCCTCATCTGAGGACTATACCAGAGATTAGACTATATACATCCCTCTACATGCATGTATCTCTCTCTCTCTCTCTCTCTCTCTCTCTCTCTCTCTCTCTCTCTCACACACACACACACACACACACACACACACACACAGAGAGAGAGAGAGAGAGAGAGAGAGAGAGAGAGAGAGAGAGAACAAAAGATAGACATACAGATACAGAGAGGGGAGACAGATAACAGGAAATGCTTTTCTGATTCTTACTGACCAGGAGATCTATTTCCTGACCTTCCTCCTCACTGCCTCTCGGTCTCTATCCTCTACCCTTATCCTCTCTCAAGGCTGCCACCAATTCTTAGAACTCCTCTGGGTCCTTGCTTGGCATCTTGCTGACCTTGGCTCCAGTTGATATCCAATGTCTATCCCAGGGAATGTCAGTGAGCATGAATTTAAATGCCAGTAGCCTCTTCCAGGTTATCTCTCGCCTTTGCAGAATACCCTTGCGCTCTCTCTCTCTCTCTCTCTCTCTCTCTCTCTCTCTCTCTCTCTTTTTAAAGATTTATTTATTATGTATACAGTATACAGAAGAGGGTACCAGATGTCATCATAGATGGTATTGAGCCACCATGTGGTTGCTGGGAATTGAACTCAGATCCTCTGGAAGAACAGTTGGTGCTCCTAACCCCGAGCCATCTCTCCAGCCCCCCTTGCTCAAGGGCTTAGGGCGCCATTGTCTGAAGCAGCATGAAGGATGGATGGATCATAGGCTTGCCCTGGTAACTTCAACAGGCCAGTTCTTGCTTCTAGAAAATGACTAGTCTCTCTTTCCTTCTTTTGCTCTTTCTTTCCTTTCTTCCTTCTTCTTTCTTTCTGATGATTTTTTTTTTTTAAAGATAGGGTTTCTTTGTGTAGTCTTGGCTGTCCTAGAACTCACTCTGTAGAACACTTTGGCCTCGGATTTACAGAGATCCACTTGCCTCTGCCTTCCAAGTGCTGGGATTAAAGGTGTACACCACCACACCCACCTAGCAAATTACTTTTTAAAAAAGCAAGAGTCTCTAGCAAGATGACCTGCCTAGTCTGCAATAACTTTCAGTGGTTACATGGCATTGGTTTATTCCCAGACTCAGAGGGTAGTCAGGGTCATGTTTTATAGCGACACTAGATGGGGAAGAGCTGGGTCTCTAAAGGAGAGGGCAGAGAAGGAGGACAAGGTATCCTGACATATGCCGTGAACTTCTGATACTACAGAGGCAAAGGGGAAACTGGAAGCAACAGTTTGGATTTAAAAGGCATTTCAGTGGGGGCTGGAGAGATGGCTCAGCAGTTAAGAGCACCGTCTGCTCTTCCAGAGGACCCGGGTTCGATTCCCAGCACCCACATGGCAGCTAACAACTGTCCGTAGTTCCAGTTCCAGGCAAACACCAAAGCAAATAAATAAATAAAGTTTTAAAAATAAATAAATAAATAAAAGGCATTTCAAACCTCTGGGTCTCCCCTTTTATCTTCTCTTTAGGATGTCTGGAAAGGTCTTCATAGAAGAATATTGGCTCAAGAGTGGAGACATGAAAACATTATCAGTCTTCTTCCAAGGCATATCACCAGGTGACCCAGACAAGGTCTGAAGAGACCTTAGCCGATCCCAAGCCCTCCTTGACCTGAAGCTGTTTTTATTCCTTGGCAAGTTGCATACCCAACCTTTCCCTTGAAATTAACTTTTTCCTTCCTAAGGGACTCATGCCTTTGTCTGAAGCCACAGAAGCCTTAGACAGAGCCCCACACCACTCTCTGCTTCCCCTGAAGCTCACCAAGAGCACCCTCCCAAACACCCCCCAACCTCCCATCCAAAACCACTGGATCCCTCTTGCCGACAAGGAAATGTGGCCAACTTGTAGTGGCTTTCCTGTGTGCGTGTCTCAGCTGGACACGGTTGCCGAGCCCAGACAACAGGTGGCAAGGGGGTGTCAGGAACTGGGTACCAGCCCTTCAGGCATCTGCCATGACCTTCACCAACCATCAGGTTAGGACCTGTCAGAAGTGGCCTCCTTGAGTGATTTACAATTTGCAAACATGTTTTATTTGATTCCTGAGTTCTGCCGGGGCAATTACAGTGACCAAGCATGACAAATCACTCTGGGCACACTGTCTGCTTGCTGTTAAGAAATGTGTTTGCCTCGCTGTTTTGCCTGGTGCGGCAACATTTTAAAAATAGACTCACTCACTGTACTCGAAGGCAATTTGTTGCAAATTTTCCCACTAATTTGATTTTAATCTGATATTTAAAGTTCGTGTGTGACCACATTCCCACTGATTTATAGGGAATAAGCCCTACCTGGCGGCAGTGTAATTGGCTTTGACCCAGGAGTCCACAGGACAGAGCGTTTATCCCAGAACAATTTGAAGACGCTTGTGTCTCTAATGGTTTAAATATAGTCTAATTTAGCCTTGCAAGTTC
Organism: Sigmodon hispidus; assembly: GCA_004025045.1. Lineage (NCBI taxonomy): Eukaryota > Metazoa > Chordata > Mammalia > Rodentia > Cricetidae > Sigmodon > Sigmodon hispidus. The sequence continues at coordinate 7,120 of PVIH01013719.1, read as the reverse complement.
TGATTCCCCGGGGGAAGGGCAATGAATGTTAAGGTTGCTTAGTGCTGTGGTAGAGAGGGGCCAGGCAGGTGGTGAGCCTTTGGTGGTATCCACAACAGTGAACAAACGCAGCCCCAACATCCTGACTCTGGATCCACTGATGTGTGTTTGTTCAGGAGCACACACAGACGGAAGCAATTTGTTCCCCGGATGATAAGTGGAACTTTCTGTTCCTCCCATTCCATTGTGGGGATAACCTGTGAAGCTGGACTGTGTAGTCCTGGCCTTGAACTGAATTCCGGCTTTGCCTCTTGCTGACTGGGTGGCACTCACCAAGCCTCTTCATGCCTCCGTGGTTAGGTTTCCTTTTATGCAAAATATATGCAAAACAAGCACCAAGTCATCACAGAGTTGTGAAAGGTAAACAGGCCAGGCCTGTGAGACACTTGGCCCAAGTGAACCATTCTTGTGTGGGAGGAGTAAGACACACCTCTGTCCCCAAAAAACTGGTGATAATTTGGGGCAAAAAACTTGTCCTGGGATACCCAAGGGCTTGCAGTTATGTTAATATTGCTTAAAGAAACTTTCTCCTTCCTATAGGATGCCCGGTTACTTCCTTCAAAAGCTTTTGGTGGGCTTCCCCTGGGTGCATGGCAGTCAGGCCTTCTCCCTGTTAGAGGATCTAGCGTGGCAGGTGTGTTTGTTGAGATACAAATGCAGAGCGTAGTGAGTAGTGGTCAGTGAGGACAAGCACCCTTTCAGGAATGACACCCCCAGTTTTTATAGGGCATGCAGCCCCTTGGAGTTTCTTTTGAATTCTTTCTTCTCACCCACCTCCCCTTTCTGGTTTTTTTTTTTTTTTTAAGACTATATGGACTTTCGACTTGTAATCCCCTGGCCTCGGCCTCCGGAATGCTAGGATTGTAAATACATACAGGCTCCATGAACATTGTTCTATTTGGAAAGCTGGTCCCTGAGTGGGAAGGCTTTGACTCTCCTTTACCAATGGAGAGGAGCGGAAGACACACACTGTGTGTGAGAGGTGTGGAATCTCCTACTCCTTGCCTCCTTCCGCTCCCCCGTGGATCATCCTGATCTAGCTGGAGTCCAGGGGAAGAAGTGATGGAGACTGTCTCTTGCCCCGTAGAGGAGCTGGTCAGGCAGGGCCTCAGATAGCTAGGGAAGCCTTGGTGTCCTGGTCACATGGGGAAGTAGAAGATGTTGGCCAAACTTCCTTAGTTGAACCTAGGTTGCTAACAAAAAAGAACTTTGGAAACGTAATCTTTCCTTTTCCCCATCACTGCCGGGAATGTCACCATGATGGTAGTTCAGTTAATGGACAAACTCCTCAGACCAAGTAGGAAGGTCTTACTATCAAGCACAAAGAGCAACTGGGTTCCACTTGCCCAGCCTAGGGACAGTAGCAGGCCTTATATTATTAGCTGACCCAGGTCAGCGAGGCTCTCTCGCAGGGCCTCAGAAAGAAGAGGTGAGTCCCAGGGTGGTCCAGGGAGAGGTGCTGGTGTGGGGACAGGAACACACCACATGAGGACATGTGGGCGGTTGATTCTAAGGCTTTGGTGGAAGCATCGGAGCCCAGGACGGGTGAGGGGTTCCCACAGGAGCAATTCTCCAGATCCGGCAAAGATGGCTTGAGGAGAAATCTCATGTGAGAAAGGTGGGAGCAGATGAGTCACAAGCCAGGCCCCTGCGCTGAGAGGAGGTAGGGATGATGGCTCTGCGCCCAAAATGTGTCAGAGGTGAGATGAACATCTTGAGGGACGCAAAGTTTATGTAATTATGTAGGGCAGCACGCTGCTGGGGTGTGTGAGAGCCATGCTAGGAAAGAGAACAACCCGCTCCGTGTCCCCTGGGATATACCACGCAAACAGCCCAGCAGCCCCACAGGACGCCTGGCCAGGTTGCCTACAGTCATAGAGTCAGAGTGTATCAGGGTCGTGTCTAAGGACCACCGGGCTAGAACTGGGTCAGGAATGTCACTAACTCCTAGGCCCTCAACAGCCCCAGGTCCACCCAGGGAAGGGAGATACTCCTTTTTTCTCGACACTTGAGTAACTGGCTCCATTTCGCATTACTTCCCCTGGCTGGGCTCCCTCTCCGTTGCTCAACTGAATTTACTTTAGTTCTCTCTCTCTCTCTCTCTCTCTCTCTCTCTCTCTCTCTCTCTGTGTATGTGTGTGTGTATATGTGTGTGTATGTGTGTGTGTGTATGTGTGTGTGTATGTGTGTATGTGTGTGTGTATGTGTGTGCTTGTGTGTATGTGTGTGTGTGTGTGTGTGAGTGTGTGTAACTTCCAGCAGTCAGTACTCCCCTTCTATGATGTGGGTCCCAAGGATCAAACTCAACTTGGGTCTGCAAAACTGGGCCTAGTTTTGCATTTAAAAAATTAAATCAGAGGTAGACTGTTTAGAGTATCTTGGAAGAATTTGAAAGTTGGAACAACATATTAAATCACCATTAAGACTCAGGTTTGGGTGATCTAGGTGACTTCCCCAGTCACCTCGGGCAGCCAGCTGGCCATGTCTGTCTGCCTGCCTATGAACTACCTTGGAACTGGTGTGGTTGCCAGCAGGGTCTCCTGGAGACCCCATGAGATGCTGCTCACAGTGCCCAGGCCATGATGCTGGTTGCACAATAGCTGGACCTGCATTCCTACCCACTGGAAGCGTGAGACCGAATACCCCCCCCCACACACACACACCTGCTGGGTGACCATATGCAGGTTTGGCAGCCTCTCTGTTTGAGCATGTCTGAGAGGTGTGCCGGGATTCCCAGAGGCAAGATGATGAATGGTGCTCCTCCAAAACACAACAACCACATGAACCTGATCCCAGGACAAGTCACTGTGAGGAGGACAGGAACGTCTCCACCTGGCCACTCAGAGGGGAAAATGAGTCAGATGCAAACAAATCATCTGCCAGCCAGATTGTTCACTTATCCAAGAGAGGGAAAGGTTGGGAGGAACAGGGCTGCAGGACCCAGGTTGGGTAATTCCCTACCAGCCTCTGGAGTCCAGATCCTGGGCCCTTGCCAGCCAGGTCCTAGGTGATGCTGAAGGGCTGGATAATAAAGGCTTTAGTGCTGCTTGTCAGCGTGGGGGCTGAGGCTGAGAACTTCAAGACTTCTTAGGTTGAATCAAGTATACTTTCTTCATGTGAGCATCACTTCCTTTTCCAGACACCCTCTTCAGCAGCAGTGAGCCAATCACTGTTTGCCTATCATGTACCCCTCACACCCCACAGCCCAGCCCACACTGAATAGGGACACTAAAGAACAGAACAAGGGGAACAGGGCCCAGGGTAGGGGTGTCATGCTCAGTTCTGGGTGGGAGCTGTGCCTTCCTACCTCAGACCCAGACCACTGGACTCTAGTCTCTGTGGCTGGTTAGGAATGAGTCATTCCCCAGGGCCCAGAGTGGGGTGGGGTGGGGGTGGGGGACGGGGACAGGACATTGAGGTCAGGCTGCTCACATAGTTTGTTAGAAGGCAAGTTAATTCTTCAGTCTTTGATCCTTGTTTTCATTGTGTCCTTTGCTACATTTATTTCTCTTACTATTGTACAACACAGTAGCTTTGGGTCAATAGCAGACTTCTTCCAGAATCTCCCAGTAGTAATTTTTTTTTTTTTTTTTTAAAGCTCTGGGTCCTGTGAAACATGGATGTGAGTGTATTCACTAAAGTATTACTAATCATGCTTTCTCTTCATGGTCATCAGTTCTAGAAAGTTCTTATCTATCTATCCTTAAGGACATCATCCTCAGACTATAGAGATGGCTCAGTGGTTAAGAGCACTGGCTGCCCTTGCAGAGGACCTGGGACCAATTCTCAGCCCCACATGGTGGCTCACAAGCATCTATAACTCCAGTTCCGGGGGATCTAATTCTCTCTTCTGACTTCCATGGGCACCAAGCATGCACATGGTGCACAGATAGACATGCACATGAAATGTTAAATCTTAAAAATAAAGGAACTTGGAGCTCGAGAGATGGCTCAGCTGTTACGAACACTGACTGCTCTTCCAGAGGACCTGGCTTTAATTCCCAGCACCCACATGGCAACTTAGAACTGTCTATAGCTCCAGTTCCAGAGGATCTAACACCTTCACACAGACAAGCATGCAGGCCAAACACCAGTGCACATGAAATAAAAAATAAATAAAAGAACATTCTCGCTGTGTTTTCACCCTTGTCTCTTTAACAAACAGATATATATTCTCTACCTAGTTCACATTGATTCTTTTGTAATTTCCTTTAATGGTATCTGATGCCTTTGTGATAAATTTCTTCTGATTCTCTAGTTTGCTGGTTTTCTTCTTCAAAAGTATTTTTAAATTTTATTATATAGATGACTGTTTGCCTATATGTGTGTCTGTGAACTGTGTGTGTGCAGTAACCACAGAGGCCAGAGTGGGGCATCAGGACCCTTGGGACTGGCTTTATAGATGGTCATGAGCTTTTTATGTGGGTTCTGGAAATTGAATCTGGGTCCTCTGGAGAAGCAGATTCTCCACCCACCTCAAAAGTTTTCATTGACATGACCATTGAATTTTCTTGATTCGAGTTACCACTGTTTCATTTCTAGAGATAAAATTTCTTCATTACTTATCAAATCTGTTTCCGTTTTTGTTGTTGCTATTTTCTGAGACAGATCCCCCGAAGTGAACCACAGTAGCATGGAAGCTGAAACCCTCCTGCTTCAGCCTCTACACACACACACACCGTTGTACCTGAAATAATCCCACTTTCCTCAGTTTCTCAGCAGTACAGTTGTTTTAAAGAACATTTCATTACTTTAAACATTATGTGTACTATTATAGTTAGTAATCTGAGTTCTCTGAAGGTCGATTTCTGTTTTGTTTATTCTTCTAGCATTAGATCACGGTGCCTTGTTTTTTTTACATGTCTGGTTATCTTTGACTAGGCATTAGTCATTGCTCATAAGAAATTCTTGAGATTTAGGAAAGCAAGTTTTAGACTATTTTTTATTTATGCTTGGAAACTGCATACATGTATGCGCTACACCTTGATTCTATCCACCCCCTAATTTTACCCCTACTGCTCCTCTGCAATGGCCCCTCCCATCTACATCTTAGAAGAACATTTTCGTTGACTTCAGACAAACAGCTAGGTATGCTGCCTGTCCAGGACCACCTTGATCCATCTTTAAAATGTCCTGCAGTCTTCCCAAGAGACAGATTGCAAGGTCATGAGAAGGCTGATTTAATTCTGGTTCACTCTCATACTGAAGGTGTAACCCTTTGGAGTCCCTTATCATTGTGGGATGGGTATCTTATTTATTATACGCCACACCTTATGTAGTCCTGAGATTTGATTGCTGTTAACCGTAAGGCTAATAAAATAAAATTCAGATTTGTCGAGATCAGAAAAAGCTTCAAGGAAAACAATAGCCTCTCTTCCTATTTACCCACCAGGATATTTTTTTTTTCTCCTCAGTTTTGGCCTGGAGATTTCCTCCATTGCTTTTAGTATATTGTAAGACTATTATCCAACCCTTGCGGCCCTTTTCAGTGAGATGGTCCCAAGCAGTCTAGCGTGGCAGTGTACCAGGACCTTAAAGCCCTTTCTTCATCCATTCAGCAAGTATTTGCCTAGCATCTACTATGTACCAGGCACTGTGCTGTGCCCCCAGCAGCACACCTGACCCACAGAGCAGGCTCCTGTGAAGTGTAGTCTTCTCTGTAGAGACAGAAGATAAACACAGTTACACAATCGATTAGTTAATTGCAGCCGTGACACATATTGAAGAAAGGAAACTCAGGGTGGAGAGAGTCGCTGGCTGGGAATCCTCCTTGCTTTATGAAAGTCTTCTTTAAGGATGAGATTCAAACTGAGATCCGAAGAGGATGGATAAGCAAGATGTCAGAGGTTGGGATGAGAGAGAGAATACAGGTCAAGTGAACAGCATCACCAAAAAGCAGACGCAGCAAAGGATCCCAGTGCAGGCGGGGGATACGAGGTGAGCTTGAGGATCGGCTAACTACCATGCTCTAACAGACATGTGTTTAGGATTTGATCAGCAGCCTAGAAGCTAGAAGAACCACGGAGCACATTGAGGTTCCTGGTTACGTATAAAGCTGGGCATGGCTGTGCACACCTTTAATCCCAGCCTTTGGAAGGCAAAAGGATTGTAAATTTAAGGTTAGCCTGGACTACATAGTGAGAGACTGTCTCAATAAAAGATACTTGATCTACTGATGCCTGTGGCTGGATTGTGGTGGGTAAAGTAAACATCAGTCAGGCCTGGGCTGATGCGGCTCCACGGCTCAGAGGTGGTGGGTTCAAGACACACTTAGGGATAGGATCAGAAGACATAGAATTATCTCACAAAACCTTGCCCATTCACGCCTACTTTTCTCCAGTCATCCCAGACCTTGTACACACCCTGTTCCCGGCACTGAGACTCTCCCAGGCCCTCTTGCTTCCTATTGGGCTTTGCTGATGTGAGGCAGCAGCAGGCTGTGCCTACCTGAGAGATAAAGATAAAGAGGCCGGGGTACTCACTCGCTGTTCAGGATCTCACTTAGGTCTCCCTAAAACTACAACCCTGTGTAGCCCAGAGCACTGTCCTATGGTTCTCACTGGGCCCTTGGGCGCCAGCTCCTTCCCTCATTGGTTCAGATGTTCAGATAGCCACATGGCTGCTACAGCTAGTTTCTGAGAAAACTTTCTCAGCCCCCTTCACACATCTCTAATCCAGCCCATTGTTAACAGCTCTTTCCTGGATGAGTTGAGGAGGTGACTTTGATTTTTATCCAGGATTCTGAATGATCAATGTCCAGTACTTACAGAGGGTTTTTGTTTGTTTGTTATTATGATTATTGCTGTTTCATTAGTTGATTGGGTTTTTGTTTGGTTTGTGTACCTATTTGTTTGCCTTGTTGCTCAGTAATAGACCTAGAATCCCCCAGTGAGGGGCTGGGATTGTAGTTCAGTGGTAGATCCCCTGCCTAGAATCCCCAGTGAGGGGCTGGGGTGTGGCTCAGTGGTAGAGTCCCTGTCTAGAATCCCCCAGTGAGGGGCTGGGGTGTGACTCAGTGGTAGAGCCCCTGCCTAGAATCCCCCAGTGAGGGGCTGGGGTGTGGCTCAGTGGTAGAGCCCCT
>PVIH01013718.1:0-57034 GCA_004025045.1 Sigmodon hispidus | reverse complement strand
CATAATATATATTAGTCATTATATATATTCTACTTCTGTCTAAAGTGTTTTATATACCTCTGTTTAAATATTTTATATAATAATATATATTTAAAATACTATTGTCATTTCACACTATACATTTACCTTTGCTTAATATTTATATGAATGTCAAACTTAAAGTCATTATTCAAAAATCATACACCCATTCATAAATTGTCTCTTTTTACAATATAAGCTTCACTCTTTAAGATGATAAAAATCAGAAGTCACAGTTACCTAAATTTGCCATAAAGTAGTCATGTTATTTAAGCTTCTCAGATATATAATAAAATACATCAGATAGGCAAGAGTCTCCAGTCACTTCATAAACCTAAAAGATATAACATTTAATGTTTTATTATTCAAAATTCAGTGATAAAAGACACAATAACTCCTCACATTTTTTCTCAAGATAGTGTTAGACATCAAAGACACTCCACAAAGGGTTTATCTTTCTTGACAGTGGCCTATTGAACAAAAAAAAAAAACTCCCGTGCCTCGACTGCTAACAATAAACACATTGTCCAATCCAAACAAACAAAATAAAAAGTAAAGACTATTAAAATCTGCCAAGACGAAATAAGATAGTTTCTCATAATACCCTACTTCTAAAAAAGATATATCAAATATCTTACTCCTATAACCCCCCAAAATAAATACTCGAACTAAAAAAATCTATAAATAACTGTCCAGACAACTGTCGCTGTCCTCTCCTAAATCGTTTTTTTTTTTTTTATGTTGTACAAATTTTATTTTATAATCCCAAACACAGATATTGGGGGAAAGCTGAGTTTTCAGACAGAAAAAAAACAAACCAAAGCCAATTCTTACCCAGCCAAATTCTTAGGGCCTAACAGTGTAAGTACTATTGTTAAAGGTCTTCAGCTTGCCTGGTTGCTCACACAAAGTGGGTGAATTTCTGACTTCTCTTGATATATATATATATGTATTTATATATATATATATAAAATTATATATTTATATATATATATATAAAATATATATATTTCCTTGCCGAGCTATTTTATTTCATAGTTCAACTCTCCTAGATCTAGGATTAATAGTATGATCGTCTGAGTTACCACTGTATGGCTAATAGGCTTTGAACTCTCAGAGATACAAACGATCTATGTCTCCTGAGTCACAGGGTTAGAGGCATGTGGCACCACTCTCTGATCTTAATGTATTAACTGTGGGTGATTCTATCATCTGATATTCCAAAATGATTTTAATAAATGTACAATATTTTACTATAGCTCACCCCTTTATTCCAGGATTTGGGAGCCAAAGTCAGAAAGATCTATAAGGTGCAAGATTTTCCATCACTTGTATTGTAATGTGTTTTTTTTCCATGAATGTATTTCATCTATTGAGTGTATTTATTTTCCCTTCTTTTATTATGAATAAAGTCTCATTTTTTATCCATGTATCCCCTTGTTCAAACTCCCTTCCCCCTCCTGCCCCTCCCAGTCACTCTCTCTTCTCCACTTCTCCTTATCTCCTCCCCAGCAAGGGCAGGAGGTCCTTGATCCTTGGGTCCAAGGTCCCAAGGTGGCTTAGTTCAGCATCCACTCCAGGCAGATGCAATACTCTCTAATGCTTCCAACTTATTCAAATAATATATTTTCTTTCTCAGGTCTAAAACTTCATGTCAATGTTCAAAACTGTGCTTGGCTGTTCCTTTTGGAGAGCTTTTCAGTTGCTGCCCATGTTCATATCTCTGTGCATCCCTCCATTCAGAGTTTAACATTCCATCCACTAGAGTGGATTTCCATGTTGAAATGAGGAAGCACACAGGTGCAAACATTTTTTTATAGACTGGCCTTTTAAATAAAATGTTTAAAATTTTAATTGATATAATTTAATTTATTGGATACAGGGTCCTATACCCCCCCCAAAAAAAAACCAGTTTCATGTATCCCAGACTGTTTCTAACTCACTATGTAGCCAAGGATGACCTTGACCTCCAGATCCTCCTGCCTCCCGATACTGAGTGCTGGGAGCACAGGGATGCACTGCCCTGCCAGGCTACCTTTCCATTGCTCTGTGGAGTGTGTTGTTGAGTGGATTGTGTTCTTAGTGCTCTGGATATTAACCCTTTGTTGGGTTCTTTGCAATTGTTTTCTCCAATTCTACAGGCTACCACGTCATTGTTTCCATTGCTGTCAAAGCTAATTATTTTGAAATCACTCATTTATCAACATTTGGTTTTGTTGCTTGTGTTCGGGGGATGATATTCAAAAAAATATTTCCCCATTTTTGTTTTACAGATTTTTGTCTATTTTTACTGTATTTGTGTGTGTGTGTTTGTGTGTGTGTGTGTGTGTGTGTGTGTGTGTGTGTGTTACATATGTATGTACAAGTATGCCATGGTACCCGTGTGGAGTCCAGAAGCTAAAGAATGGATCTCTCTTTCCATGTTTATGTGGGTTCTGGGAATCAAACCCAGGTCACGAGGTTTGTCCAGCAAGCACCTCCACCTGGTCAGGCATCTCGCTGGTCCCGAGTCACAGCCTTTTTAGTGTCTGATATCACATTGCTTTCTGGGTCACCCTTCCCCATGTTGTGTTACAAGTGGGAGTTCTCTTTCCAGCACTGGTGCCAGTTCATACAAGATTGTCCCTTCTCCTTCCTCCATTTCCAAAGACTCAAATATGCATTACACAGGCACAGGTTTCCCGACGGCATTTTCATGTTCGCATCATCGTCACAGTCTCCATTACCCTTTTTGCTCACCCCCATTATGACTGTCCCTTCTATTTCCTTATAGACCCCTTCTGTCCTTATGTTACATATTTTCTTTTTTCAAAAAAAATAGGTTCTACATATGAGCAGAAACATATGGTACCGTCTTCCTGAGTCTGGCTTACTCTTTTTAACATAATGGACTGCAGTTCACCATCCATCTTCCTGTGAATGATGTCATTTTCTCCCCTTATGACGAAATAGCATCCCACTGTGTACACTTCCTCCACGTTTCTTCATCTACTGATGCACATCTTGGTTGGCTCCATACCTCAGCTATTGAAAATAATGTCACAATACACGTTTCTGTGTTGCACTGAGGTACATTTAAAAAAAGAAAAAAAAAAAAAAAAAAAAAAAGAAATGCCTAGGAGTGTTCACGTCAAAGTCATCGGGTGATTCAACTTAGTGTTTTCTTCATACTATTTCCATCTAGCTGTCAGCTTTTGTTTCTATTAATAATGTCTAAAAGGGGCTTCTTTCTACAGGATTCTGGCCAGCATTTGTTTGCTTTCTTTTGTTAGTTTTTAAATTATATGTATTTGTTCAGTATGTACGTGTGTGCATATGAGCATGTGTGCATTCATCTGAGTATGTGTACATGCATGTATGTGTATGTATGCATCTATATGTAACCCTAGCTGTCTTGGAACTCACTGTGTTGTGCACTCTGTAGATCGGGCTGGCCTCAACTGCACAGAGATCTGCCTTTGTCCACCATGGGGATTAAAGGTGTGCATCACCATGGCCACCCTTTGTTTTCTTAGTGAAATCCATAGTGGTAAGTAGGATGGAGTCTTAATACAGATATGATGGGATTTCCGGATAGTTTGCCAAAATCTTAAAGATGTGCATTTCCCAAGTGAACGCCCTTTACTATAAACACACAGACTCATGTGCATAGAGCTAAAGTAGGTCATGTATGCTGTAAACACGGCAGGAACTCAAAACTCAGGACCCCAAAGTGCTGGTCTGTGCTGTGCTCAGGGACAAATCAGGGCACAATGATTCTAGGTACAATCCAAGAACTGAATTTTACAGAGTCTCTGAGCCTAACACAACATTCATAGAGGCAAGGGCTCTGACAGAGCCTGAAGCCGTGCCCAAGCCAGCATCAGCCATCATGGGAAACAGAGCAGGAAAAGCCCAGCAGAAAGGCAGCGGGCAGGGGGTGGAGACTTTCAAAGCCCTATCAGCCAAGGACTCATATTTGGAGAGAGCTGTGTATGGGGGCTACCCCTGTCACCTATGCTGAGCTGGGGTCTTGCTAAAAGTGAAACTGATTTCTTGAGGGTTCTGGAGGCATTTGTTACAGGAGAGTAGATATTCCACTTCGGGGTCCACACTAGCTTCAAAACAGCGCCTCCGCTTGCTCTCAATTTCAGAGGCCCGTGGTTGTCTCTGCTACTTCTAGACGCTTCTGAGGTTAAAGCAAGCCACGGCATGTTCCAGCCTAGGCGGAGGCAGTGGTGAGCATGTCTCAAGCAGGCCTGTATGAGACCCTCTTCTGCCTCCACAGCAGCAGGCACAGCATGACCAATCCTCCTGCAGGCTTTAGGGTCTCATCAATGCCTCGGGAGCTGTTTCCTTCCCTCCCAACCAAACAGATAACATCAGTGATCCTTTCAGCAGATGAGGAACCGGATCAGAGAGGTTCAGGGCGTACTGGTAATCACACAACATTGATAAACTGCAGAGCCCGGATTCAGACCCAGCCGCCTGACCTGACACCTTAGACCGTAACAAGTGATTGCCCAGTAGTCCATGAGCAAGCTCTGTGAATGCGGGAAAAGGATCTGTGGAGAAGGCCAATGTGGCCTTATGGAAACTCTGAGTTACTAGATTTGAGGGTGATAAGATGAAAGTATCTTTAAGAGTCTGTAACTCAAAGCAAATAAAGTCAGAAAGAAATAGGCTGAAGGGGTTGCATACAACTCTGGAGGAGGAAAGAGGAAGGGAGGGAGGGAGGGAGAGAGGGAGGGAGGGAGAGAGAGAGAGAATGAATGAATGAATGAATGAATGAATTGGGCTGGGGAGATGACTCAGTGCCACTCAGAAGTGAGGACCAGAGTTCGAATCTTCAGAAACTCACATCAATGTTGGGTGGGCTGTGTGGCCTGACTGAAAACAGACAGGATCCCCAACAAGACCCCTCGATGAATAAGACTGAAGAATTATAGAGGGTAATTCCTGACTTCAGTCTCAGACACACACACACACACACACAACTAGGAAAAAAAAATATTAAAAGTCATTTTTAAAAACAAGTGAGCCAGGCAGTGATGGTGCACACCTTTAATCCCAGCACTCCAAAGGTCAAGACAAGGTGATCTATGAGTTCAAGGCTAGCCTGATTTATAGAGCAAGTTCTAGGGAAGCCAAAGCCACAGAGAGAAACCCTGTCTCAAAAAAAAATAAATAAATAAGACTCGGAAAACATAAATCACAGAGGTATAATTAAATGTCACTATACTGGGGATTTTTGTTTTTGTTTTAAATGTGGCTGGGTCTATAGTTTATCAGGTCAAAGCATGCTTGGAGCCCTGGATTCCATTCCCCAGGGCTGGTTTACATGATGCTGGGCATGAAACACATTCATTCATGTTAGACAAGCCTCTACCAACTGACTTACAGCCCCAGAATCATTTTTAAGTCTTTTTTAAATTTTATTTTTATTTTATGTGCATTGGTGTTTTGCCTGTGTCTGTCTGTCTGAGGGTGTTGGAACCCCTGGACCTGGAATTTCAGTTAGTCTTGAGCTACCATGTGGTGCTAGGAATTGAACCCAAGTCCTCTGGAGAAGCAGCCAGTGTTCTTCACTGCTGAGCCTTCTCTCCAGCCCCCAGACTCAGTCTTAAGTCCTTGTGTTAATTTTTATTTGACACAAACCTTCACTGAGTTGTCCAAGCTGGTCTTGAGCTCATGATATAATCCAGGTGGGCCTTCAATTTGCCATCTTTCTGCTTTGGCCTCCCTTAGAGTGGAAAGGCACCATCAGCTCCAGATGTAATGTTCTTGAGTTCAACTATCAGGGGCAATCTTTGTGCAGTTCACACTGAAATTTACGTTGATTGAATGCAGTATCAAAACTGAGTATAACCTTGCAGTCATCAGACCTCTGGGTGTGTCTTTAATGTTCCCAAAGAGATTTGGCTGTGGAGGGACACTCAATCTAAATGTGCACCAAGGTCCAGAACTGAATAAAAGAGGCCAACTGGGTAGGCATCATGTTCCAGGTCTCTGCCTCCTACTCAGACTCCTTCTGGCTCCCATGGCTCAGGCCCCCCACATTTCCTCTCAGTGATAGACTGTACCCTCATACTATGTGCAAAACACACCTTTCCTAAGATGCTTTTATCAGGAGTCTCCGTATAACAGTCAGGCAAAGTGACTAAGCAAGAGTCTACCGGAGACAGGAAAAGGCCCCTTTCCAGCCTACATGCGCCTGCCTGACACTGGACATATCACAATGAGCAAGTCCAAGTTTGTGGTTTTCTCTTTAAAGAAAAGTTAAAAGAAAAGGAGTTTTCTGCCTTCCTAATCCTGAAGTAAACAGACTTGGACTGTAGGCCCACCAACTGTTCTAGTACCATAAAGAAAGTATTTCAATATCCTTACTTGGAAATGACACACCTTTATTAAGAAAGCTATAAGCTTTCTCAGAAATTATCAGCTGCAATAAACAAAGAGAACATAGGGCCAGGGAGATGGTCAGCAGAAAAAGGTTTGCTGCCAAGCCTGGTAGAATGAGAAATGACTCCCTGAGTTTTCCTCCGACATCCACATGAGTGTTCGCACATACAAGTAAATACACATTTAAAAAACATAGAAGATAGACATTTGTTCTCATATACAAGATTTCATACCTAAACACCCATGCAAAATTATGCCTAAAGATTTACAAAATTAGCCCTCAGTCATAAGCCTCAGATTCCTGAAAGCAACAATAATAGCTCCAACCTCGAACTACAAAGAAATAAAATTTTATAATATGAAAGGTAGTGTGAGTGAGGGCAAAGTCAAACCATGGGTAGAAAGAGGCGTTTATTGGGGATCAAATTGCTGCAGCTATGGGGTGGCGGAGTAGGAGAAAAATGGTAGAAAAGTAAGCAGATCTTCTATGACAGTCGGCAGGGTGGGAGTCCTGAGCTGATACAAACTGTTCCTATTGACCCAGAACTAAAGCCCTTGCCCAAGGTAGTCCGACCTTTGAGGGGATTAAGGAAGATTCCTGGTAAGTGGAAACCTTATGCAATCTGCTTTCGGTTTCTGTTTATCAGCCAGAATCCTGTTTGGGTCATTGTCACCAATGCTGCCCTTTGGGGGGAGGCTGCTTTGAACCTAATAGGAGGGGAAATCTATCCACTTAGAAATTATAAACCTATTTTAATAATTCTTTGAAAAAAAACTGACAAAAATTGAAATTGCAGACTATTTCAAAATCACTGTGTCATAACAGAAATGTAGACAGGACCTAAATGCTCACCTAATTAAGAAAAATTAATGAAATACTACTCAATTATCCTGTGACCTTCTGGCTACAAATGTGATATAAAATTTTTTCTAAAGCAGGCTGGAAACTGGAATATTTGCCCCCAACTCCTCCCCTTATTTCCTCTCAGACTGGCCCCATGTCCCTACCCCACCAGTCCCATGTCCTCTTTTTCAGAATCTAATTTGTACCCAAACAGGTCTCATTATTTGCTTGTAGTTGGGTGACCGAAATTCTACTTCCCAATTTCTTCCCCAACCCCCACTTCAAATTGCCAATACTGATTCAACACCGCCCCCTGTAGGGCTGATCTCCTTTAATTTGAGACAGTGGCCAGCATGGTAGACACTGGGCTATTTCCTATCCCCAATCTGGGTCACTTGGTAGAATACTAATTTTTCCTGGATTTCTGTATCCTTCATATCCTTCCTCTTTACCACTGTGTATGGTACACAGCATACATACACTCCTTTCCTGTCTCCTTAAGAGGAATAATATTGGAGCCGGCCATAGTGGCACCTTCCTATAATCACAGCACTTGATCCAGCAAGAGGTTCAGGAGTTCAAGGCCAACCTCGGCTACAAGGAGGATTTAAGGCCAGCGCAGGCTCCTTTAGACACTGCCTCAAAAGAAAACGCATTGGTCTGCATGTTCTCCGAGTTCACTCCCAGCTTCACATTCTGGACCCTCTAATCCCCTAACCCATTGGGACCCTCAAGGGTGATGCTCTCCCACCCCCACACACACACCCACCGCGGTGCCATCTGCCGAGCTCTACCGTTAGAGTGCAGCTGCGAATCGCCAAAACTTGACTTGTACAGAGATCACTGTTCTTGGGGCAGCAGTGGGGAAAAGTTCTGAGGGCTCTGCTCTGGGGCTTTTTGTGAACAGAAAAATGAATTCATGTGCCATAGGGGAGGGGAGATCCAGATCCTGTATCAACCGAGGTGGGCATTTTAGAGCCTGTCTAGGCTAGCCCAGAGACCAGAGATGAACCTGCAAGCCTGGGTGTTGTAATCCTACCTCGTCTCTCCAGCCAGCATCCTAGGTACCTGGAAGCTAAGATCCTTATCTTTCGCCTGGCTGACTAGCCACTTGCCCTCTATTGACTCCACCCACGTTCAGTCTGCGCAGTTGCTTTTGATTTTGACTCTGATAGCCAGTGGCATCTCCTGTGGTTTAGGACAGCTGCGTACCTCATTGTACCCTCACATGTTCTCTAGAGCACCGAGACATTTGCTCCGGTGCCCGTAAGCACATAAGACTGCAGATCACACGAGTGGCCAGCACAGAATCTGCCAGCTGCAAACATCCACAACTCGGCATGCTGCACTTGAGAAGCTGAACGTGGGGCAATGGGGCGACGCTAGATCGTGGCTCTGACTCCGGATATTTTCAGAGACATTCGGAGGGACTCGGGGTGAGAAATGCAGAAGCTGCACTGGGAAACAGAGTAGAGCTTCCCAAGAAAGCCTCTTTCTCCACCCCAACCAAAAGAGGAAGGACCACGGGGACCAGGGGAAAGGAAAAGACCTGCTCCTTCCTCTTCTTTACTCTCCTCACTGAGGTCGCCCATTTCTAATTTCCTCTCGCTGTGTCTTCCAGAGAAGAAATATTCCATGCATTGTTCCTGACTGCAGGAGTTAGACCCATGGGCTCTGACCAGTAGTGGAAGCAAGGTCCACCTCTCCTGCCTTGCCATCACTGCATCCTCCGTGTTCACAGCTCACCTCACGGGTCACAGACTGCTCAGATCCCTTCAGAAAGTCACGTGAACTTGGCGCTCACCAATAATGACGTCACAGTCGTAGAGTGAGAAAGAGGAACAATTTATGGTTGAACTGAGGGTGCTAACTGCCTTCTTGGCCTGGACCCAAATGAAGCAGCTTGGGTAAAAAGAATAAAGTTTCCACTGACTTTTAAAAGTTTCTATTTAGAGTAAACTGTTTCAAGATGATGATTAACCTCCCACACAACAAGAGGAAGAGAGACTGCCAACTAGGAGTGTGGGTAGGAGGTCTTTTGCTGGAGCTGTTAGTTGACAGAATTCAGGACTTCTGACAGCCATCAAACTAAACGCAAAGTTGAAGACTCTTTAGATCATGGAAATTAGTAGAACACTTGATAGCAAAGAAATCAGATTCACTAACCACTAATAGAAATCCTCTTTTAGCTGGGCATGGTGGGTGGGACATGCTTGTCATCTCAACACCAACCAAGTTCCAGGACAGCCTGGGCTATGAAGCAAAAAAAAAAAAAATTTATTAATCCAAATTTCTATTTTAAGATATTTGAATATGAAAGATGTATCCATATTCAAATATACATCCAGTATATGAGGGTTCCTCAGATCCTGTAACCCTACTGAGTGAGACTCCTCCATACAACAGGCTAAGGATTCAAGGAGGTGATTTGAGAAGAGAAAGCTGAGTTGCCAGTCAACAAATGTCGATATACTCAATTTTACCTTCCCCCGCCCCTCCTTCCAATTAGGATGGAGTTTCATGCAGTCCAAGCTGATCTTGAGCTTTCTGTGTAGCCAAGGACTGTAGTATTATGAATTAGACTCAGAAGCAATTATTGGGGGAAGGCTGAAATATCAGAGAGAGGAAGCACCACAGTCAATTCTCACCACTCCTGGTTGCTTCTGCCAGATGCTTCTGTTCTCCCTGGGTTTCTACAAGCCTTTATATACCCTATCCCATCCAGGTCAGGATTAAAGGCATGTAGCCTTAAAGTTCTGTCTCTGGAGTTGTGGGATCAAGGGTGGAGGTCTTTCCCCGTACTGGGATTAAAGGTGAATGTGACTGATTCACCTGTTTATCTTTGTATTCAAGGTTTAAGCATTTCCTGAGCTGTCTGCCTAGGATTTGACTGGGTTCTCTCCCCTCAATATTCAGGCTTTATTAAATGTGTAATATATATCCACATAGGATGCCTTGGACTTCTGATCTGCCTGCTCCCATTCCTCCTGTCCTGGGATTACAGGCATGTGCTGCTAAACTCAGTTCATGTGAAGCTAAGGAACAAGCGAAGGGCTTCGTGTGTCCCGAGTGAGCAACACTACCCACTGAGCAACACTACCCACTTACCTACATCGTTCTGAGAAAACTGTGTTTGAACTATACATAACACACGCAGGGATGTTACTTACAATGCTGATCTTAATCGTAAAAATAACAGACCCAGCCTTAAAAACCTGCCCCCCCCCAGAAATGGATGAATGAACAGTGGCAGTTGGTGCAGAACCCTTTTATTTTTGTATTCCCTTCACCTCAAACTTGAAACCATTTATTTATTTTTAAAAACTGGTCATGGCAAGCTACCCGTAAGGTCTCCAACATTTTGAACTTGTATGGTTAAGTAGCAAACAGATTCTCGCTGTTGAGCAGATGACCACAGCTTCCTCAGAAGCTGTGCAAAAGTGAAACTCGGCCTTATTGAAAATTAGCTTCCCACCCCACCCCCTGTTCGGCAACTACCACCCTACTTGCCATCTGATACTGGTCACACTGGAGTCATAAGGAACTGGTCTCTTGTGAGTAGTTCTTATCATTTAACAAGATGTTCTCAGTTCATCCACATTGAAGCCCTCTTCTGGAAACTCTCTCTTCTTAAAGCTGAACAGTATTATTTTTATTTTATGTTTATGAGTGTTTTGCCTGAATGCATGTATGTGCACCACATACTTGCCTGGTGCCCTTGGAGGCAAGAAGAGGGTGTCAGATCCCCAGAGCCTGGAGTTACAGATAGTTGTGACCATGTTGGAATCCTGAATAAGTAGTTGGGGGTTTTGGAGGTTTTGTTTTCACCTTTGAAGGGATGGCTTGGGGACGGAATAGATGAACTTGACATATTTTACTGTACAGAGACTTGATTATCTACATTCATTGATGTTCTATCCATAGTAGCTATGAAATACCGTGGAAACAGCCCTAGATGCCCCTCAGCTGATGAATGGGTGGATAATGAAAATGTGGAACAGTTACACAATGGAATCGTATTCAGCTGTAAAGAGAAATGAATGTGCATATTAATACAGCTCTCAATCCTAATCAGAGAAGCTAATACAGTAGAAAGTGATTAACCTGGAGCTCACAATCAATGAAAGCATAGAGAATAAGTGTCTTTGGATATCCCAGCCATAAATGGGTTATCCATATCACCTACCCTACCCGGAGGCTCAGGGGATGTCATGGAAAAGGAGAAGGAAAAATTCTAAGAGTCAGAGACTGCTGAAAGAGTGCCTTCTAGACATAGCAGGACTTCTTGACAGGAATTTGTGATTGAGCTACAAGGTCCTGATAACTCCAGATTATCTGTGTCATCTCTGCAGACCTGAGCTGATGAGGAAAGCAGCAGGCCGCTTCAGAGTCATGATTCCAGGATGTCTCTGCTGTCTGTGGCACAGAGCCCAATGAAAGCTGACAGATTTGCTTCTCACCGCTGTAATTCAGACTTGCAGAGTTAAAATGATCTCACTCTCATGTTTTAAAAATATAAGGACTTCAGGTGCCTCAGTTACTCTTTTACTGCTGTGATAAAACACCATTACCAGGGGAACTTATAAAAGGAAGTACTTCTTTGGGGATTAAAGTTCCAAAGGGGGGGGGGCTGGAGAGATGGCTCAGTGGTTAAGAGCACCGTCTGCTCTTCCAAAAGACCTGGGTTCGATTCCCAGCACCCACATGGCAGCTAACAACTGTCTGTAGTTCCAGTTCCAGGCAAACACCAAGGCAAATAATTAAATAAATAAAGTGTTTAAAAAAAAATTGGGACCGGGAAGAAAAAAAAAAAAGTTCCAAAGGGGTAGGAATTCATCACCATCATGGCAGGAAGCATAGTGGTGGGCAAGCAGACATGGCGCCTGAGCAGTAACCGAGAGTTCACATCTTGTTCCACAAATAAGAAGTAGAGAAAAAGACACACTGGAAAGTCTTTTGAAATTTCAAAGCCTGCCCGCAATGACATACCTCCAACAAAACCACACCTCTTAATCCTTCTTAAATAGGTCTACCAACAGGTGGCCTAATATTCAAACAAATGAGCCATGGGGTCATTTTTATTCAAATTAGCACAAGGGCTACTACTATCTAGTCTGTTTTTCATATGGTAAGAAGTAAAGGTTCAGCCATGGAGGCACTGGTGAGGTAGATGCCCCGACCCGAGGGACTTCAACACGGGAGACCACCTACGAGAGAGAATGAAGGGAAGGGAGACGCAAAGGAAGGCAGCAGGTCAAATGGGATTCTGATCGAGCTGCAGTTTTATTACGATTCTAAACATGCTTATATAGTAGAATATGGGGAGGGGGCAATCTTCAAACACCTGCAGGAAGCTGGCCAGGGGAGCAGGATATTGGCAGGGTAAAAGTGTGACTGGTCTTGCTTCAGGGGAGAGTTGCTAGGTAACCTAACCATAGAATATTCTTGCTATTCTATTCTTTAGAGCTACCTTTAAGGGAGGACTGCTACGTAACCTAGCCACAGAATGTTCCTGTTATTCTATTCTTTAGAGTTACTTCTCTGTTACTGTGAAGCAAACCAGAACATCTCTTTTACTTTGGGAAAAACACCTATTCTACCTGGGAGAACATCTATTTTACTTGGGAGAATGTCTATTCTTCTTGGGAGAATGTTGTGCTGGCTCAGTGGTTGGTTTCTCAGTCAGTTTCCATGGGAGCTTTTAGCTAGAGGCCTAGAGGCTCAAGCTAGGGTCTTGGTCCCTGACAGGTAGAGGCCTGCAGACCTCTGCAAATTTGAGTCTAGTGACACTATGTAGCCCTGGCTTGCCTGGGACTCACTATATATACAAAGCTAGACTCACTGGCTTGCCTGGAACTGGCTTTAAAAATGGGAGGAGACACTTGTGTGACAGAGTCATTGTTCCTTGTTTCAGCCCTTTCGTCAAACTACCCCATGTGCATATCACATGATGGGCACAGGAGATGCTGTGATGGACAGGCCCAACCTAGCTGTCTGCACATCTGGGCTGCAGAGAGCAAGCATCTCAGAATGATGCAGTCACATTAGCTCTGCTGTCTGCTAAAGGGAGGATGTCGTTGTGGTTAACCTTGAGAACCCACCAGCTTCTGTGAAAAATATTATTGGGGTCACAGAAGCTCTTTGGTGGGTTTGAAATGTTACTTTGGCATTCCCCTCTCACCTCTCCCATCATGCTCTTTGCAAAGGGGAATGGCACCCTCATGGCTGATAGTTTTCTTAGCTGCAAGACTTGAAATGACTGTTTTCACCCTAAGTTGTCTATCATTCTACTTGGGGACCTGGTTCTGAAGATGCATATACTGAAGGTTGACTGTGGTCCTCATCTGAAAAGGCACACTTTACTGTCTTTCCATTCTGCTTCACATTCTTCTGACTGTACCCTTTGGTCAGTGGGTCCTGTGAACAGCCTCCTGTAGGAAGAGAAGGGACCAACTAAAACGGAAACTATCATCTAACACAAGATTTATTGTGTGAGTGGCCTAAAATCTATTTGTTTCCTTGGTATTCTCATTCATGTAATTTAAGAGAAGCACTGTCTGCCCAGACACACACACTATATGCACACAAATATACACACACATATACACTGTATGTACAGACACATACACACACATGCATATACACTATACATGTATACATACACACACTCAGACATAGACATGCAAATAGACTTGTAGGTCATTAACAAAGGTTGTTTTTTTTTTTTTTCTCTAACTCCCTCATCTTCTATTTGAAGGCATCGTGTGAGGCACCAGTGAGCCAGCTATAAGGCTGAAGGTTCTTGCTGCCAATCCTGAGAGCCCGAGTTCAATCCCTGGGACCGACATAATAGAAGACTAAAGCTCCATAGTTGTCCTCTGAACTATAGTAAATAAATGTATCTTTTTAATGAAAGTGTTGTGTGAACCTCATGATTTCAATGGCACAATGTTACAGGAATAATATATCCTTCTATATAACAGCCTTAATGATACAGTAATTACATAAAGTGAGAAACTGTCCAAATGTCCACTAGTAGAAATATATTTTGAAACAACCATATGGAATGCATCCATGTAAAAGAATGGGGTGGGTCTACAACTCCTAGTGTGACAAGTTTTTTCTTCTATTCTCAAGTAAGAAAATTGAAAATATATATATATATTCGTAACACTATCCTTGACATACATAATGAAATGTTAGAAATGATAAACATCTGTGCACAGACGGCATCTAGGAGTTACAGCCAGCTGTTACAGCAGCTTTGACTGAAGAACTGGGGCGATAGAGAGAGGCTTTCTCTGTATTCATTCTTGTATTGCCTGACATTTTTAAAATTTATAGTTACTTATACGTGCGCATGTGGTATGTATGCATGTGTGCCTGTGGGGGGTACACAAGTGTGGGGTTACGGGTGCACATGCACAAGTGTGCTCAGGAACGTGGAGACCCAGAGTTGGACTTTATATACTGAGGCAGTCTCTCAGTTAAACCCAGAGGACACTGGTAGAGCTAGTCTAGCTAGCCAGCTTGCTACAGGCACCCTCCCTATCACTTTCTCCTGGGCCCTGAGGATCTGAACTCAGGACTTCGTGCTTGCCCAGCAAATACTTTACCCCCCCCCCCGAGACATCTCCCCAGCCCCTTGTCTAACATTGTTTCCTTATATTATTCTTGTAATTTAAAAAGTCACTGTAGGACGGAGGTCACAGTTGCGTAGGTACTGTGCCAGCCATGAAAGCCTGGCTCCCAGAACCTATGTAAAAGGGGAAGGAGAGAATTACCTCCACATACGTGTCCTCTGATTTCCACATTCATGCTGTGGCATGCATGTCCCCCCACCACACACATTCACACACAATAATAATAAAATTATACTGTAAACAACTCTAAGCATAAAGTGTTCACGTTAGAGTACGCATTTAGATGTTCTAAGAGTAGGGAGCATTGAAACCAAAGCTGTTTTCTTAAAGCTCATCCAATACTTCTCTGTGTACATCAGCCGTATTGAGCTTGGCGGCTCAACCCTGTAATCCTAGCAACACTGGAGGTTGAAGCAATCAGGTTACCATGAACCCAGGGCCTGCCTGGATGACATCGTGAGGTGTACGTCAGGTAAAGAAGCATAAGTATCTGCACCCGAGATTCACCCAGGATGCGAATACACTCATGCACACATACTTGCTTGCCCAATCGCTCACTACCTCACTCCCTCGCTTGCTTTTGAGTAGAGCAAGAAAGAAATGAAGTCCAAGTCAGACAGCATGGGTCCTGGCATTTGCCAGGCAGAGAGCAACAAGGACTTGAAAACAGAGAAATAAATACACAGAGTAAAGGAAACATCTGTGAGACTGTGGTTGCAAGAACATGGCAGAGCCAGGGACAGGGCTTGGGTGGAGCCAGCATCTACTCAAGGGCTACTTCCCAACCAAGTCAGGGAGCTGTTTTCATCCAGCTGTGCTGGTTGTAGAGCGATGCTGTCAGATCCTCTGGACAAGAATGATGGACACAGTATGTGACGGGGTCTTCCAACTAGAAGGAGTAAGGTATGGAGGCTGTTGCCATGGCTCCAAGAAGATAGGAGACTGTGTGCTGAGTTTCATCTCCTGGGAGGGAGGCCAGGGAAGGACATTGTCAGCAGCTGAGTGTCACCCAAGGCTCCAGCTGAACCAATCACAGCCCTCCCAACCCGGTGAGAGTCCCCTTGGCGGAAGGCACAGGCCCTCCTGGTTAAATCCTGTCTGCTTTGCTGGAATTACTGCCAGTCTGACTCTTTCTCTCTGCATCTCAACTCCCAGCCCTCCCTGTACAGGGAAAAAAAAAAACACAAAGCAGTGTAAGAGACGCTGCTGAGAGCAAAGAGAGAGCGGGGGATCCAGAGTTCAAGGCCAGCCTTTGCTACCAAGTGAGTCTGAGGCCAGCTTGGGCTACCCAAGACCATGAGGCCTTTCTTCCTATCACTCTCATTTTGGTTTGTTATTTTAAGATCTGATCTTTCTCCTTTTTTATTCTTGCAATAGAGCATCCCCAACGGCCATTTTCCCAGTGTTTTCTCTTCCCCTAACTTCAGTTTCCAGCTACCGCACCTGTTCTGCAAGGCTTCATTCTCTTAGCTTTAAGGCAGTGGAAGGTGATAACCGCAAAAAGGAGGCTAACAGTCTTTTCAGTGGGGGCTTCGGGTGACATCATATCCTCGAATGAGAAATGAGCTCTGTCTGCAGCCAGCTAAGGGCCCAGTTTCCTCATGTGCCACGCCCCCCGCCAAGTTCCTGGGCCCCTCCCCTATCGCTCCTGCTTGACCTAAGCTGCTGGTGGAAGCACTGCCATGGCCCCCCGGGTGACCCGCTTTCTGTGCCTGACCCTGCTGCTGGGTGAGTTGATGATCTCCCCGGGGAGGGCGGGGGCTGGAGTACATCCAGGGTGTGGGGACTCCAAGCTGAGTCTCCATACTTGGCACCCGCAGAATTTATCGCTGAGCTCGGAGGCTCGAAAGATTTCGAAATGTCTCCTAAGAAGGTGGTCGCCCACCTTGGCAAGGAGGTGAGGCTAACATGCGAAGTGTGGGTGTCTACTTCGCAAGGATGCTCTTGGCTCTTCCTGGAGCATGGCTCCGGAGTTAAACCCACTTTCCTCATCTATCTCTCTGGGAGCCGCAACGAACGGAATAACAAAATACCTTCAACTAAGCTATCTGGGAAGAAGGAAGACAAAAAGTACACCCTCACCCTGAATAATTTTGCTAAGGAAGACGAAGGCTACTATTTCTGCTCTGTCACAAGCAACTCGGTGGTGTACTTCAGTCCTCTCGTGTCGGTCTTTCTGCCAGGTCTGGACATAGAGGTTCCTCCCCTGGGTGATAGTGGTCACATCTTAACATGGTTCACACACAGACACCCTTCTCTTAGATCTCTTGGGGTCCCTTGGGGGCGGCTACCTTCACACCATCCCCATTTCATAGACCAGAAAACTGAGGCTGAGGTGCCAGGTGGGGTTGGAGGTGACTCTTAATGGCCCAAATCTGGAATGGAGTTTGAATATGTGTTTTGTGGGATCTGGTCCAGGCACACTAGACCCAAAGACACTTGGCTCCACGTGTGTGAGCAGTTGGAATGGCCCAGCCTTGTCCAGGGGCCCCTTCTTCCTCTCTTAAAAGAAAAAAAAGGAAGAAAAAAAAAAAAAAAAAAAAAAAAAAAAAAAAAAAAAAAAAAAAAAAAAACAAGAGGAGGTGACTTCTTGGATAAAAGCTAAACGGGAGGAAGTTGGGGCACCGGTGCATCCACCACCCGAGCCTGACCCACAGGCATCCTGTTGCTCCTGCAGAGAAACCTACCACACCAGTGCCGAAACCACCCACATCAGTGCCCACTACGGCGATATCTCGGTCCCTGCGACCAGAAGCTTGCCGACCTGGAGCCGGCACCTCAGGTTAGGTGTTCTCATGGCGGGTGATTTGGGTGGGCAGAAAACCGGGAGGCAACTTGCCAAGAAAAATCCTGATCCTGGATCAGGAGAAGTGCTGGGAGTGGGGGCAGGGGACTGCCCCAGAGGGTTTCTAAATGCCATCCCCTTGAACCCTGTCAGTGGAGAAGAAGGGATGGGACTTCGACTGTGATATCATCATTTTGGCACCCTTAGCTGGACTCTGTGGGGTCCTTCTGCTGTCTCTGGTCACCACACTCATCTGCTGCCACAGTAAGTCCTGGGGAGTCACCATGGGGAGGAATCTGCACACTCACATGCTTGTGGCTCACCCCAGACAGCTTTAGTGGAAGATGAAGTTCATGTTGGAGGGGGGTGTCACCTTGCTGTTCCTTCCACCCTCTGGGAACTTTTCAGAACATAGAACCCTATTCCAGGACAGCCAGAAGTAGCAAAGACAGCAGCTGGTACAGACGAGATAGAATGAACCCAACAGGGAGGGGGGGCGATGTGGCCCTGAGACCTGGCTCCAAAAAAGCGGGTCAAAACCATGACTGGCTTGAGATTTGCCCTTGATCCCACGCCACAAAACACTTACTTCTCTTGCGTCCTGTGCAGGGGACTGTGCCAGCCAGGTCAACAAATCCCAGATTCACTCATATCCACACTTACCATGTGTTGTGTGCTAACCGCCCCCCCCAACACACACAGGGGTTCATGTTGTCTAGGCTAGCCTAAAACTAGTTATGTAATCCAGGATAACCCCAAACTTGTGATTTAACCCTTCAGCCTCCTTCCATTTGAGAGTGTTGGGACTACGGGTACATGCCACCAAACCAAGTTTAAAATGTTTTCTTTTTAAGTGAAGCTTGAGAGCAGGGTCAGCAAAGTAGTATTCACTCTGACTCTCAAGACTTGAGACCCTCAGAATCCTGAAATAGAGAGAACTATAGAAATGCTATCTGGAGACTGAAGGAGGTCACTCACTGTTCCTTTTTCCTTGTCTAGGGAACAGAAAACGAGTCTGCAAATGTCCCAGGTGAGTAAGTCTCTGAACCCTGGGCCTGCTCACTCTGAGCAGCCATGGTCCCAGCAGGTGGTTCAGGAATCTTTCTCAGAGAGAGGTCATGGCAGTGAAGTCCTGGTGTCAGGGGTTTGAGAATCAGCCAGTCCCTGAACAAGGAGAAGCAGAAGGGCTGGAAAGGTATTAGAAGTCATTCCTGAGAAAAAAAAAAAAAGGACCACAAAGGGCTTGGTGGAAGAGCAGTGTGACTTTCTGAAAATTCTCTTCAGTCTAACTCATCTCCTCTACCACCACCATAAAATTAAAAGATAAAGTAAAAAAATTTTTTCCCCTCCAACTCAGCATAGCTCCAGGAGTACATGGGGTTCTTCTCTTGTTCTAGATGATTCCATCTGGGTATTTTGGAGATATATTAAGATACTGCTCTGCTTCCCCTCTTGAATTTTTTAAAAGAGAAATTCAAATTTTACTGCTAAAACATAATAAACAATGCCCCCAGTTCCTAATTTTCCTATAAGAGAATAGGACAGTTAGCTCTTTGGTAGCTCCAATATCAGCCGCACCCAATTTCAACTCAGTCACACTGAAATGATCAGAAAACTAGCTACAGCATCTAAGAGAGCTCTCAGTGTCCACTCTGCTTTGACTTCATGTTAGGGTGCCTCCTGACCCCCCCGGGGGTGGCATCTAACTGTCCTTGACTTCCAAGGGTGTCATGATCTAACAATTGTTACATCTTGGCAATGGGGCAAAGGGGTTCCACTGAGAATCTGTCTGATCTACATAGCGGCTGCAGCCTTGCCTTGTAGATATATATCATCGCCACAACTTTTAGACCACAGCTACATGATAAAGGAACCCATCTGAAGGGGCAGAGATGAGACCACAGTCAGATTTTCAAAACCAGGCCTTTTAAAGCAAACTTCAGTGGGCCAGCCGCCTCCCTTATGCAGTCAGCCCTTCATGCCCCATGTCTGTGCATCCCACATCAGCACAAGGCATGCCCATCATGAACACTTTTCATTTTTGGTTATTTCTCCCTAAACAGTAAACAGATTTCACAGTTTTAGGTATTACAGGCCATCTAGAGATGACCTATGTGGTGGGGGAAATGTGTATAGACAATGCACCATTTTATATAAAAGGAACTCCCAAGATTTGGCTATCCAAGGTGGGTATCAAAGTCCTCCTTGGATAGTAAGGGCAACTGTATGTTTTGGTTTTCTCTTTGTAACTATCTTTAAAGTCGTTACTACCCCCTCCATTTTACAGAGGAGGAAACTGAGGCTTAGGACTTCTGGTGATTTGTCTCAGGTCACACTGCCAACAAATATCAGGCTGGCATCTAACACCCAGTGTGCCTTCACTGGTCTGCAGGCTGGCTGGAGCTGAGTGCTCAGTACAACCCACTATATCTATTTCCTTCCAGTAGAGGAAAACATTAAAAAATTTATATTGAGGTTTACATGTTGTGCTCTATCTCCCTGTTGGAATCTGTGTTCAGCAGCTTAGACATCCCTTTAAATAAAGGTGATGTAAGAGTATCCAGTGTGTTTGTATTGCAGGTGATTTGCTGAGGGCATAAAGACAAAAGCTTGTGAAAGGTTTTCCTTATTTTCATGGTCTAAATGTACTTGGTTGCTTCTGCAAGACAATCATGTATTTTTGCTTGTTCTGAATACTCTCATTTTGAAATGTAAAACAAAAACGCCCGTTCTTGCCCTAATCTGAGGCTAAACACATTAGCCACCTAGGAACTGACACATCTGAGTATCAGCTGAAAGACAGAGAGGTTAGCCTTTGGAGTCTCCTCTCCAGCACTGAATGAGCACCCACTTTTCATATGGTATCAGGTTCAGGGACTAGGAGCTTCAGGGCTCTGCCTTAACCCTTCTGGGTCCTCAATTTGGGGCTGTGGGTATAAGAATCAGGTCACCTGGAGACTTAAAAGAGTTAGCTTCAATATCTTGCTTTCTTGGGACCCCAGAAAGGTTCTAGAAAGCTCAGATCCTGCTTCGCTGCCTGATAGTTGTGTGACCTGAGGCGGGTTCTCTAATCTCTCCTGAGCAGTGCACACAACCCATACTCGTGGTGCCATGACAACTAAAGGGAAGGGTAGCTGAGGTCATCTGCCCACTGCTGCAGGCACCCCAGAGAAGTTCTCAGAGCCATCAAACACTGAGCAGGGTGGTGCTGCTACCATGGTAGAGAGGTTCTTCTTCTGTTTGTTTGAGACGGGGTTTCTCTGTGTAACCCTGGCTGACTTGAAACTCACTCTCTAGATCATGCTGGCCTCGAACTCGGAGTGCCAGCTGCCTCTGCCTCTAGGGTACAGGGTTAAAGGCATGTGCTATCCCCACACAGGCTCGTTAAAGAAGTTATTGTTACAATGATGGTCAGTCTCCTGCCTCTCTTTCAGGCCCGTGGTCAGACAAGGAGGCAAGCCCAGCCCTTCAGGGAAACTCGTGTAAGATGGCGCCAAGAAACTACAACTACTACTTCAGAGACCTCTTCATCTAGAGCTCCAGCTCTCCTTCTTCAATTTTTCTCACCTTCCTATATATTGTTCTTTGTATTATTTTAGTGGGGGTAGGACAGGGTTGGAACCATTTCCTTTCTTTATGAATTCACTTTGACACAAAACAAGACCACATAATGTCCACGGGATACCATAAGGGCAGGAGCTGTTGCTGCGTACATAGCATGTGGGGGAAGTACAGAACAGCTGTCTGGGTTCTCAGGATCAGTGGATGATCAGCACCCACTTGATGATCTAAATGCCCTGTCTGCCCATTATATAGAAGAGGTTGAAGGTCAGAAATGGGGTGGGCAGGATCTGTGCACCAGGAGAGAACCCAAGCTGACGAAATCCTCACTGGATGGCTCAGGGAACTTGCCTCTATATCCTGAGTTCTCTTTATTCAGGCCTGTGCCTGGTAGTGTGTAGGCTGAGTAGTAGTGTGCTTGTGCCTCAGACCACAAGAGAGTGAGTGGGCAGTGTCACCTGTGATCTGCTCAGCGCTGACCATGAGCACAGACATCACCCAGCAAAGACAGAACTGCCTTTGTGCATCTGAACTTCAGAGCTCCTCTTAAGAAAGAGAGACTGGGTAGTCTAGTGTCCTGCAAGTCAAGGGTACCGTAGTCAGTTCTGGAACACAGCTCCCTCTGCTGCCCAGACCACCTCTGTGACATTCCTGTGGAACCATGGTTCTCCCAGTCTTTGTACTGTAGAGGGTGAGGTTTGACAGACACAGCTGAGCATCAGAGCAGCTGTAAACAGGCTCTCTCCGATTTCTGAACATCTAGACTGGGATGTGCTCGTGGGGGTCACAGATATGTTTCTACTTGATGAACAGAATCCTTGGAGAGCACTCCTTAGCACCCCTGGAGACAGATAGATGTGCAGATGAGGAGGGTAGGCTGGAGGAAGAGTCTTAACTGCTGAGACTGCTGCCCCAGGGTGAATTTCCTCTCCCAGTGTCATATGCGCTAGAGATGTTACAGAATAAAAAAAAACCCTGAAGGAACTAAGAGTCACCCATGGTCTGATTGTTTCCTATGTAAGAAAGATATACATCTTGGGTTTTAAAATGGGATTATACCACACTTTTTATAAGTGATGTTAGTAAATAAACATATATAATATCATTTAACAGTTAAATAGCACTTCATATTTTGGTTTTGCCCCATTAAATTGTTTCAAACCTCCTCCTACTTTTAAATTACTAAACTTTGAACACATCTTTGGGATTTATTTGTTTTTGTTGTTCAGGAAAAGGTCTTGTGTACAGGCTAGACTTGAAATCTCTCTGTAACTGAAGATGATCCAAAATTTCTGATCCTTCTGCCACCCACCACTTCCCAAGTGCTGGAATTCCAGGTGTGTGCTACCATGCCCTGTTTATGTGGTGCTGGGGATAGAAGCCATATCAGCATTCTACCAACTGACATGACATGCTCAAAATGATCAGGTCAGTCCCCTTCACCTTGTACCGTCACCACATCTGTCAAAATGGATAGATAAACTTTTCTCTTGCCTCTTTTCATTTTCTCTTGGCAACAGATAAGATGACAATTCTCCCACCACCAATCTCAAACTCTTCATTCACTTTTTTGTTGAGATAAAATATACATGGGAGGGCATACAAGTCCCGAGTGTTCATCAGAGAGTGGCAAAACACCAGTATCTTTCTTGTCAGACTTTCTTTTGGGACCACCAGCCCCCAAATAATGACACAGATACTTATTATGAAAGTTTGGCCTTAGCTTAGGCTTGTCCCATTAGCTCTTGTAACTTAACCTATTTCTATTCATCTGCATCCTGTCATGTGGTTCTTTAGCTCTCCTTCATTTTGTACATCCAACCTCCTCTGTGTCCGGGATGACAAAATTTGCCTGTCTTCTTCACAGAGTTCCAGTCTCTGCTCGGAAGTACCACCAAACCTCTCCTGCCTAGTTCTTGGCCATTCAGCTCTTTATTAAACCAGCCAGGTGCCTTAGACAGGCAAGGTGAAATAGTGACACATCTTTGTGGTGATACATAAAATCAGAGAACAGATTTACCCACAGTCAAGCCTGGAGGGTCAGAGAGAGGTAACTCACGCCTATAATCCCAGCACAGGAAAGACCAGTGGTGACCTATGCCTTTAATCCCATAACTCAGGAGACAAGTCTTTTTGTATTTCAGTGAGTTTAAAGCCTAACAACCAAACAGTAGTAGCTCACACCCTTAATCTTAACTTTAGGATTATGATGCAGAGTTGAACCAGAAGTCAAAGAAGATATTTAAGGCAGATGCAGGCAAACATTGAGGTATTCTATAGAAGTGACGAGCCATAAGGACAACTCTGGAAGATAGCTTTTATCCTGAGAAGTTGGCTGGGTGGAAACTGACTGTGGTCTCTGACTCTGCTATTTCCTCAATATCTGGCTCTGAGTTTTCATTAAATACCAACTAGAATTCATGTTTCACATCCTTTTCTGTAGCTGTTAAACTGATTTGAAGAGAGCCTTCCACATCCTTGGGAAGCCCTTGCGTCTTCTGGAAAAACAGCTCAGTTGGCAGAGTTCGTACCTAGAAATTCCCTGAAGCATGCATTCCCCAGTGAGTGAGCGAGATGGAAATCTCCCTCTTCTCTCAGTAGCTCCTTCATGTGTTCAAATCCTCCCAGTACTTGAGGCAGCACTTACCTATTTTCAAAACTGTAGCAGATGATCCCCACAGAAGAGACTAAAGGTGACAACGGCCAAAGTTAAAAAAAGAGGCCGTGAACCCTGCTTCCTAGCTCAGTTCAATATATATATTCAAAAGAATATATATATTCAAAAATATATTCTTTTGCAAGTAAGTGATTTCATTTCTTGGTAACCAAGTATTCCCTATCCCCAAAGAAGGAATATGCATATATAGACTTCTTAATGGACTAAAGCCATGCTTCCAGGACAATAGATACTCAAAAAGTAAGCTTGGACTGAACTTTTCACAAGTAATGTCATACTGACTGGGTCTCCCAGCATTTTTTTCATGTATGTGTATGAGTGCCTGTGGCATGCCCCATGACTTAGAGTTACAAGTGATTGTTGACTGTGAAGACTTTTTTTTTTTCCTCTCCTGAAAATACCTCTTATCCTCAGAAAGTAAACTTTTACCTGACTTTCCAAACCAAGTTAAAAATATGCCTGTGAACTGGGTGGTGGCGGCACAAGCCTTTAACCCCAGCACTCAGGAGGCAGACAGGCGGGTCTCTGTGAACTGGAGAACAGCATCCTCTACAGAGCTAGTTCCCTGATAGTCAAGGCTACACACACAAAAGAAATCCAGTCTCCAAACAAACAAAATGACTATGATCAAGGCTGCTTCAGTTTAGCCTTCAAGAACAATGCAGCCAAACTTGCTAGCAGGGGACTTCCATGTAATCAGTTTTTACAACCTAAGCTAAATGCATAGTTTTAATCTGAAAACTGTATTTTTTTCATGTCCATGACCATGAATGTGTGTGTGTGTGTGTGTGTGTGTGTGTGTGTGTTGTGGTGAACATTCTGCTGAAAACAGCCAATAAGGTAGAAAGCAACTTTAAAAACAAGTATCTACCATAAATGTTGGAAGTCACCAGTTGTAACCTGTTGTTAGAAGTAATCTGGTTTGTGAATTTTAAGTGACAGTCTGGGTAAATAAGGATCATAATGTAACTTTTTCCCTTGTGAACAGTAGTAAAAAAATGATTATGAGATTTCTTGTTCCTTTTTCATACCATGTTTGTTTTCCATGCTGCTCAATAAACATAAAGCAAAGCCTTTTATTAGGGACAGACTGAAGACAGAGAGTGGAGAATTCAAATTTGGGCTCTTGGCTTAAACAATTTAAACTACTCTAGAAGTATCTGTTTTTTCTCCAATGTGATACCAATCAGGAACACACTGATGTGGGTGCTGGGAACTCATCTCAGGTCCTCAGGAAAGAGCATCAAGTGCTCCTAAGTTACCTCTCTCCAGTGCCTAAGGTCTCATTTTTATCACTTCCCAAGAAGTGATACTCCTCCTTAGTGGACACACTTATGCCTGGGATCGCAGAGCCCCAGAATAACCAAGTGTATCCCTGCATACACTTGTAAGAGCTTGGCCAGAGTGAGATGCCAGTCTCAACCACACTACCTGCATGATGAGTTCCAAATGTGCATGGAAAGGACCTACACTGTTTCTCAGACACTACTATCAGACTCAGGCCCCAAAGTACATCCTACAGGAAACTAAACTCTGAGTGTTGGGTAGAAAGGCCTTGTCCAGTGGCCACATAATCAAAAAAAAGAGGGAGCTTTGCTCATAACTTAGCTTCCCTACTCCCAAGAGTCACAGATAAAGGGGGATGGACACTTGTGCCTCTTAAGCAAGGGCAGGGAGATCTTTTATGAATTCAATTATTACTTCAATAAAATGAGTATTCTGCCTGTATGTATGTATGTTCCCCGCATGCATACCTGGTTCCAAAAGAAGTCAGAAGAAGCATGAGAGCCTTGGAACTAGAGTAACAGATGGCTGTTAGCCACTGTGTGGTTCTTTCTCTGAAAGAGCAACACATACTCTTCATCACTGAGCCACCTCACCTCTACAGATCCTGTCAATCTTTTCATTGCTGTCATGGCCTGTTTGTCATGATGACTGGTAGGTGTCATTAGCCTTTAGTGGGGGTTGACAGAGGTGAAACGAGGCAAGTCTAGTGTGGGGTAACCCTGTACTATAACAACATTGTCATTTCTCAAATGATCAACATGTCTACATATGCAGCCAAGTAGAATCTGACCCAACCCAAAGGTTAATTCAGCTTTTAAAAGGAAATCGATGCAATGCAAAGGAAGAGATGTGCATTTTCATCTACTTAGGTCACCACCAAACACCTGCAGGTCCAAGTGAAGAGTATTTCGGACAGTCATGCCCTTCCCCTAAAGTAGCCTTGGCAACTGTTACCATAATATGGGAAAGGCATTAGCTACAAAGTTGGAAGTTGCTAATGGATTGTCTAGACGTGTAACACCACCTCCAATTAGCAAGGCTTAAGTCAACTAAAAGGTAGGGTTTATTTAGGGTTTTTTTCCTCAATGATAGTGTACTAGTTAATTTTGTCAATGTAGAGAGGAAACCTCAATCAAGAAACTGCCTCCAACAGACTGGCTTATAAACAAGCTGCTTCTGGTCATGGTTGGAACAGGTCACCAGCTAATGGCAAACAGACACCAAGGAAAACCAAGTCATAGCGACACAATTCTGCTCTCAAAGACTGTCCAACACTCAGGTAGCCTCTAGGGGTTCTTTCAGGCCATTTCATGAGACAGGATTTTCCTCTGGTAACAATCTCAATTTCTTTAAAAACTAAAAAACAAAACAAAACAAAAAACCCACAATAAACTCTTGTTCTCTACAGGTGGCCTTAGCTTCTTGTTGAGGCTAGACAATTCAGCCTCTGTTCTTGCCCAGCACTGCTGAGGTGCATCCCCTGACCCCAGCAATCTGGAAACACCAAGTCCCCTCATCTCACGTCTAGAAGTGCCCAGTCACCTCTTCTTCCCACACTGCTGGCGGTGAGATGCTGACAAAAACAGTCTCTGTCCTCCCCATGCATGCAGACACTCAGCAGATGCTGGCTGGCAGGGGCTTTCTCCTCTAACAATGAGCACCTCCATACCCCACCCAGACTTGTCACCTAGCAAGTTCACAGATTAGTTCCACAAAACACTCTTTAAATGTGTAATTCTTTAATCTTAAAAAATATACACGGGAGAAGTCATGTGGTTTACATAGGAATACACACATTAACAAAGCATTTCTTATAGTTTTCCAAACTCTATTATATCAGTCCGAAATTTATAAATTAAATATATCAGAATTTTTAAGTTAGAATGAAATCCCTGAAACTACTGGATATGTTAGACTTTTCCCCAAAATCAAATGAGCAGAGAGTATCAGTATGATTTAAGTAAGGTTTATTGTTACCTTTATTGCCTATAATCTAGAAGATGCAATTTTATTGTGCCTTTGCAAACAGGATACATCTCTTAAAAAACTGATCAAAAATTTCCATACATATAGCTCTATATGATAGATTACAGTGCAACACTATTCATAATTATAGAAACACTATAGAACCCAGGAGCACGGGGTAAGCCAAAGAAACAATCCTGAGCCATCTGAGCAAGATGATCTGATGAATTCTCTTAGTGTAGGTTAGAAAACATGGTGAAGAAATACATGCACGCTGCAGTCATGAGTAAAACTGGGCCAACAGCGGTTGCTTGCTAGCTTCAGGGGTGATGGTGAATTTCCACACATGCACACTCACTCACACTCCTGTTTCCTTCTGCTTCCCTCCCATGCCAGTACATTCACTCCAGCCCCTTCCCAAAAGAAATGTTCAGGCACTAAATCCTACAGAAACCCACACCTGCCTGGCTGTGAGTAGCTTAAGATCGCTACTAAAAAAGTGTAGGTATCCACCCATACCATGGAGCGAAGTACATGCTATAACGAGTCTAGCTGCTTTTTGCCTCTTTGGAAGTAAATGAAGCATATGCCTGCTACAGCTTAAAAACATCTTTAAAAACAAAACAAAACAAAACAAAAACAAAAACCTTTTTCATGGTACATCTTGAAGTAAAATCAACAGTGGGAAATTCACCCTAAAACTAACGGCCTCATTTGCTACTAAAATACACTTACCACTATGTTTTTGGTATCTACTCAATTGTAATTCAGTATGAAACGTTCATGAAGCTTGTACCTGTTTATGGTGAACACTACAGTACCACATATAGCCTGTCAGCTGCAGGCTTACAAAATACCAATCTTTGTATGTGATCCTGGCTACATGTTCCCTCTGTGTGTTCCCCAAGACCACAGTACTCTCCTGTTACCAGAGATAATGTACAGACAGTTAGTTCAATGGTGAAAAGCATGTGGTTTGTCTTCACCATGCAATCCTAGAGATGAACTGAACAATCCACATCTCCATAGCTTCCCTGAAGATAACCTGAGTCGGCTGACTAATCAGACTCACGGCATGGCTGTCAGTCTATGAAAGGTTGAGCTGGGAAACCAGAGAGCTTGTGTATTCTACCAGCAGCTTGCAGTGTGCAGACAAACCAAGAGCTCTCGGCTTTTGATATGCACTGCCCCAAAGGCTGACACCACTGAGGTGGAGATCTGAGCTGCACAGCCTATAGGACTGGCTACCTGGAAAGGATGATTGGGGATCCTCATCCCCACATGATTTGGTGTGGGTTTAATGTCTACCTACACATTAGCTGCTGAAAAAAGTACAACCAAAAAGGTACTTCCTAACGTTCTTAGTTTCAATTAAATGCTCACACACTCACAAAATACATACTCTATGAATATGAGGTGGCTCTTTTTCATTTTTTTAAAAAATAAAGAGGCACCAATACCCGTTCATTTATGTATTAAAAGTCTCGTATAATCATCAATAAAACAGAAATGGCATCTGTGATGACCACACAAAGGAGAAAAAGATCAACGACAACCTTAGCCATGGTGGAGAGGCACTGGCTACACCAGAATCTAAAGATTTGCTAATAAGGGTTTATTGGTTTAGCAGAGTCCTATGGTGGCCTTTGTCGGGAGGGGGGGGAGAAATGGCTCTCAAAGAAGCCACTATGTGGCTGTCATCCTCCTGCATGCGAGCATGGGCATGGTCTTACACCATTGCAAAGGAGGTTCTGGAGTATGAAGGTTCTAATGTTGTACTCCAGCATCTTTGGTCAAGGTCTGGCTTCTTCAAATCCACCTCTGCTGCAGTCAGCCTCTCACAGACTAAAGTTCACACATGTAAAGAAGAGCTCAAGACCTAACTCTTGCAGTCAATGGTCAGATCAAGTTTCTGGTTTGGCCTTTGCCCTCCTTGACCCCTGGGATTATAAGACCTTACAGAGGGAGCTGTAAGGACAAACACTAAAAACTTACCCTTTTTAGAATTTTATGAGCCTCACAAGAAACTGTCAATGTGATTTCCAGCACCAGGAGGACCAGGTAGAGCCTTGTCCTTAAAATGGCCTGAGCCAACTGTGTGAAGGGTCTTGCTTCCAAAAAATATTTGCCACCAGCCTCAAGAACATGTCTGTATCACACAAACTTTATGTGAAGTCTAAAAGTCATATAGATGTTTGAAGTTGGAAGGTAAGAATAAGTTATGAGAAAAAAAAAATCTAAAAACTAAATTTGACTTAGAGATAACAGTTATTTTTAAGAAAAAAAAAAAAAGGAAAAAAAGTCTGACACTCTAGAATTAAATTCGAAGGAAAATTATCTATAGTAAATGGGTTTACACCCTCAACAGGATACTGCCTGGCGCCCTGCCTTTTCTCCTGCAGTCCAGAGGCATTTCTGCTCTTCTTTCGCTGCTTCATGGGGCATGGGGGACTTTACAGGGCATCCCAACAGGGAAGCACAAGTCACCGTGAGCCAGGCTGAGTTTGAACAAGGCATGCACTCTGAGCTGGGCTAACCATGATCCTGGCCAACCAACACAGCACACAGTAACCATCACCATGAAACTGACCACATGGTCACTCCCCGGGGCTTTTCTGGAGTATTATTCTTTTCCTTCACAAGCAAATGCCAGCTCTCCCAGGTAAACATCTCAATAAAGACCATGCAGGCTAGTACACCACTGCAAATGCTGGCAATTTCTAATTAACTTAGCACCAAAGCTGTTATCCCCATGCCCTTAAACCAGTCCATCTGCAGTTTAAATAGGAAGAGTCTCATTTCTCTTTGCTTCTGTGTTTACAACTTTTTTGATTCTCGTGAAAGTATTCCTATGTTGATGTTCAGATCTACATCAGATGAAATAAAGTTGTGAACTATTTGGTGACTTTCACACAGCACTCTTCTCAAGGTGAAGTATTTCATGGGCTTAAGTCAGAATTATGTCCATAGGAAGTCTTTTCCATGTAGTTCTTCATACAGAGAACAACTCTTACACATGGCTCTTTCTGGGCAGTGCACTAAATGAAGATACCTCACAAAAGAAAAGATCATTATCTGTAGCCATTTGATTAATATACAAGTTCACAGTCAATTCAAAAGACACTCTGCAGAAGAGAAGCATGAACAATATACTAATTAAACACAAAACAGCAGTAAACATGGTCCACAGTACAGAAAGTTGCTAGGTCTATCCTTAAGGACCTGAAGTGATGAGTCTGGCAAATGCATTTGGAACTGGAACATGCTTCTTCCCTTCCATATACACAATGTTTGATGCCAGTGCACATATTTATATACACATGCACAACACTGTGTGTCTATGATGATAAATTAGTGTGATACCCAGTCCAAGTCTTGAAGGCAGATTTCAGAGAACAGGGTGCGAAGACAGAGAGTATATATCAACTTAGTAACACCCTAACTTCAGAATTCCATTTATTACATACACTTTTTTAAAAAAGCACCTCTTAGTGATAAAAGCAAAGAACCAGTGATATCGCTTTCATTTGCACATCTGCCTGCTAATGTCATGATGGAATTTTGAACAGGAAGCTTGCTGGGGGCTATAGACAGAACTCAAATGCAGGCGTGCTGACCGAAGCAGGCGCTGGAGCAAAGAGAAAATCAAAAAGCAACACAAATCTGAAATATATCACACCTTTCTTAAGCCAAAAAGAAAATCAAAACAAAAAAAGCAAATTTGTTGTATAAGCACAGTTCAATTTGTCAAACTCCTATGAGCATTTTCATTTAATTATGTATACATAACAAGAAAGAAACTTCTTCCACAAATACGCTCAAGCTTACAATTGTCAAGAAAATGACAGAAGCAAAAGCAGGAGGAATATTAAACACATGTCAGGAAGGTCAACTTCTGCTTCTGCTTTTAAGTAAAAAAATCACCATATAGTAAGTACAAAAACCTGCACTGAATGACAACTGCTGGTGTATTCACTTGATCAGAAACAAAGACCAAGAGTGAGAAAAGCCCTATGAACACCCATCTGGAGGATTCCCTCGGGCACACTAGCGTGGCAGCA
Source organism: Sigmodon hispidus (assembly GCA_004025045.1). NCBI lineage: Eukaryota > Metazoa > Chordata > Mammalia > Rodentia > Cricetidae > Sigmodon > Sigmodon hispidus. Next base: position 25,812 of record PVIH01013718.1, on the reverse strand, counting down.
GCTTCCGGAGCAGCTTATAAACCCGGCAGTCCTTGGACAGCTGCAGTCAATGGATTGCTCTTGTCTCGAATGTACCCATAATTCAGTTTCACTTACAAATTGCAAACAAACTCATTTCTTCAGAAAAATATCTGTTTGGCATCTCCTGGACTTTGTTCCATTGGGCAATATGGACATTTTAATCTAGATACAAGATAGAGAAAAAAAAAGAGTCAAGGAACAGTGCCAGACTGAGCTCCCCATTTCCTAGGCACACCCACACCATGCGCAAAAGCACAGCTTCTGTTTATTTTGCTTGGAGGATTAACTATGTCACTTAGCCTAACTGCCATCCAGGGTTTGAAGGGACACAGAAAATAATACCTCAGTCAGATCTTTACCTGAAAGCCTCTTCAATACTTAGGAACTGATGAAAATGTTGTGCAGGTAAAACAAAGAAATTTTCTGAAACTAATTACTGAATTTTCGAAGTTAATCTACTTTCAACTCACCAAGGTTTACACTGCACCTGCCCTAAATGAGTTTCAAATGTGTGAGCTGTATAATCTATTCAAGGAAAGACAGCAAATCTGTTGTAAGCTATCAAGCTTGCAAGAAGAACAGCCCACATAGCTTTTAGTGACAAAGAACACTGAAAGTCACCAGTGACCTGCACTGCCAGGGTTTCTGAGTGCTTCGAAAAGGGCATAAACAGATCTCCCAGGAAGGACTCTTTCCACAACAGGGCCAGAACCAACACCAGGGAAGACTCTCATAATTGTCTAAGCTAGAATACCTCAGATTGTTCTTTTGTTGGGCTCATTATCTATAAAAATTAATAGTGCCTATGCACTTTGAACCATGATTACAATGGTAGAAATTAATTTATCACATGTAAATAACACACGCTGGCACTATATTCATTAGTAGGAAACTGACTAAATAATAATTATTTCCATACTGCAGAGTAGTCTACATTTTGGGAGAGAGGAGCAGAAAGTAAGTTGAAACAATCTCATGTAGCCCAGGATGGCCCTCCAAGCTGTTATTTAGATCCTATCTTGAGCTCCAGATCTTCCTACCTCTATTACTGGAATGCTGGGCTTATAAGCATGTATAATCATGTCATGCTATTCTGTAACTTTAACAAGAATAACAAAGGGCACTTTTGCAGCATAGAAAAGACTCCAAAATAAATCCCTAATTGGGAAAAACACATCAGAGAAGGAAAAGGGTATACATAGTATATTACTCTTAAAAACCTTGGAGGGAGGGGGTGTCCACCCAAAGAATTAGAATACATCTATAAATCTAATCATCAATTCCTTGAGCAAATTAAACTAATCAAAGAGATTAGGTATTACCACTTTTGATGAATAGTTAAGAAACTAATTTCTAAATCTAGTTATGGGCTGAGTGAGCATGGTGTGTGCACCTTTAATGCCAACACCGGGGAGGCAGGGGCAGACAGATGTCTGAGTTTGATGCTGGCCTAGTCTACAGATCAGCCAAGACTATACAGAGAAACACTATCTCAAAAAACCCAATCAACCAAATAAATAAATAATAAATGAATTATATCTTATCTTCATGCAAGATGATTTATTTGAAGGTTAAGAAATCAGACACTTACTTGCTACCATTAAACATTTTATTCAGGGCATCTCTTGATATAATATGACCACAAACCAATTTCATGGGTGGATTGTTATCTGTTGTTTGCTGACGAAGAATGGGGCAGGCAAATATGGAGTGATACCAGCACTTTTTACCAAGATCCACTTCAATCTGTTCAAACAAGAAAAATGCAGAAAGACTAGTTAAACCCTGGAAACCAGCCACATTCCCATGCGCTGTACAGCAAGACCACCTGTTTGGATTGACTGTAGTGAGACTGTCTCAAAGAGAGAGAAGGAAGGCTTAGGATACAAAGCCGAGTAAACTAAACTGTTCTGCAAAACCAGATTATGAGGTCTGAGCGAATCAAACATGATGCTTTGAAAGTGATTCCCCACCCCCCTTTCTTTGATGGTGCCAGGCAGAAAACACTTAGCCTAGCCCATGTGTGACCACCACTAAGCTACATCCCCAGCCTAAACACCTTGAAATTTTATCACAATATATAGCAAAGGCAAACCCATCAGACACCCTGACTGTCCTGTAGGTAGTGCTTGGTTAGGTGATAAATTCAGTCCAACAATTTCTCCAAGGGCAGTCTAAATATAGTTTAGACGGTATGTGAGCTTCAGATCTGAGTTTCCTACGTAATTTGTGCAAAGTGGTCCAGAGAAAACCTGAAACAGGGAGGTGAGCCAAGTTTTATTTCCCTGCTTCCTCTCCCTTTGTTTGCAGTGGTGAAAATTTAATGTAGGGCTTTGCATTGGCTACACAGCTTTAAGCCAGCACTCCACTCTAACCCCTACCCTTTATGGCCACGTATTTTTTTTCCCCCTTTTTGAGATAGGATCTCAGTAAGTTATCTAGGCAGGCCTTGAACTTGTGATGCCCCTGCCTCAGCCTCCCAAGTGCCTGGAATTACAGGCTTGTACCAACAATACCTGTTTAAGCCAAATTTCAACAGGATCTTTTGTGATTTATACATTAAAGCTCATAGCATATCACCATTATGTTTTTATCCACAAAAATACCAAATCATATTAAAGCTTGACATTACCAGAGCAGCTGTTTCACACTAGAGCCTCCACAAATATACAGTGTTCTCTTTCCTTCTTAATCTACTTTTTTTCTAAAAGTCCATTACTGCCAGGTGTGGTGGCACAAGCCTTTAATTCCAGCAGAGAAAGGGAATTTGTGTTTGAGGTCAGCCTGATCTGCACATTGAGTTCCATACCAGCCAGAGACACATAGTAAGACACTGACTCAAAAAATAAATAAAAATGGAAATAGACCTTCGAATAAGGCTCTTTCAGGAAAACTGACAAAGGGTAGGGACGGAGTTTAGTATTCTCGGGGATCTGAGTCCAAATTACACAAAAGTGTGGAGCAGAACTGTAAACCTAGTACTACCCAGGAGGGTCAGAGGAAACCTAAACTGGACACATAGGAAGAGTATCTTTAAAAGAGAAAAAAAGAGGGCAAATCCAAAAGAACATAAAGCAATCGCGAGGAAAGATTACCAACCACCACCTCCTGTTGCTTTCGTAGGCCCAAGCGCTCACTGTCAGTGGGGATCCTACTGATTGGTCTACTTCAGTGTGCAAGTTTCAAAAATGCTCACAGCAAGATCATAAAACCGCCAGAGCTGGACACCTGCTTGAGGAATTAGGCTCTCCCATTTACTCAGACAACAGCAGCAGCGGCAGCACAGGGGAGTGCTGCTTCTGTCCTAACCACATGGAGTACTAGGAGGGTACCTGTGCCTTTAATCACAAACCATCTTGTTGGTGCACCCAACTGACAAGCTTACAGCTGGGAGAACAAGGCCAGTGTGCAGGTGTGCCAAAAAAGAAACCAATGCCAAAGGCTTTTAATTTAGTTCTCCAGGGTCTGGACATGATTGTGCTAGAAATGGTAACTTCAAGTTAAACTCTTAGTGTCTCCTGGCAGAGGAAACACATACAACATCCTTCACGTCTCACATCATAACCATGATGGCAGCTACAATGTGTTGGCAGCTACAATGTGCCTGCCACTCTAGGCTTCAGCAGCCCATAAAGAGAAGGGGCCTCCCTTTACAGATAAACAAACTACTGCTTTCACAAGTGAGTTCTCTAGAAAACACTCTGTGCTAACTAACAGAAGGCACAATCTCCCCACTTCTGAGGTCTGTATTCATTAACTTGCAACTGAAACTTCAGTCAGAATTCTGACTACATTCCTCCAGTGTCTCCAAGAGAGACTATGTCCCACACACCTATTTGTTTCATTTTGTTGTTGTTGAGACAGGGTCTCAATTAGGAGGCCCTGACCGCCTTGGAACTCACTATGTAGGCCAGGCTGGCCTCAAACTCAAAAGATCTGCCTGCCAATCCCTCCTAAGTGCTGGGATTAGTGTACACCATCCATCCCTCATCCCTATTTTAATTTTAATTCATTTAACTGATTTGTTTCTTTTTTAGAGTGGTGCTGAACCCAAAAATATACTCCCAACTTTATTTTTAACTCAAGCTATGCACATTAAAACAAATAAACAAGCCTGCTGAATGGCTACAATAGTATGTTCTCATTAAGTAGCACAAGAATGGCACTTTTAAGTCTTAAAACACCCATTTTCTGAGGTGGGAAGGGTAAATAAACTGTCAGCAGAACTCACAGGCAATTCGTCTTTCTGGTTCCAAACTCCAGTACATTGTCTCTGCTCAATCACAGCCTTGATGTTAATGAGTGCAGGCAATGCCACGCAACCTGCTGAGAAACTGCGGGCAAAAAGAAGCAGCATCAGTGCCAACTCCAATGAGCCAACCCCAAAGCACAGACCTGGCAACTGTTTCCTCTAACGGAAGAATAAACTGATCTTCTCCCCCAGCCTCCTGCTCCCAGCCCTCAGCTACATTTCCTGTAGCTTCTAAAAATAAATAAATTATCCCCTTTACGAACAAAATATAAAACCCGAGTGCTTCTACATAAGCCTAGCCAGTATGGGGGAGGGGGGAGAGCACGAGCATGCAAACTTTAAAAAGATTATTTTCTGATTGGATGGTTTAATTTTTATTTAATCCATTTCATTTAATTCCTCAGTAGTTAGTTAAAAAGACAACAGTTTCGACTCTGGTTCTCTGCGCTGAAAGGGAAGGGCCATCATTGTAAGAACATGAGCCCATCAGATTAAAGGAGGCTCAGTCAAGTCCAAGAACAAAGCAGCCATGTGCCTCCAAGAATGGTGGTTTGTGCCTTCACATTAAAAGGGAAGAAGAGTACCTCTGAGCTGTCTTCTCTGAGTACGATTATGTCAAGTTATATAAATTAAACCTTCCAAAGTTTTCCCTCCAGTTTACAATATTTGAAAAAAACTACAATTTCATCACCAAACTCACCAGAAAAGCCTTTCAAGCCCATAATCAAATTTTGTACTTTAGCCTAAAATCTTACCCTTTATCATTGTGTCAAAAGATACACGTGTGGCATTACTTGCTTCCCTTAATGTGAAAAGTTTACTTCATTTGCTTGGAAAAATAACTGTCAAACCCAGAATGTGAATAAATGTGGCTTTGGGTTTGTGAATTACATCACTTAATGTTAGCAGTTAAAACGTACTAATTCATTTAAAATCACACTAAACACACAGATTGCTAAGAACACATAGACTCAAATGTCAACTTAAAGCAAGTATTTACTGCCTACCCAAGGCACTGTAGAGCTCAACAAGCATTTCCTAGGCAACCAGCACGGTGGTGAGGAGTACAGTGAGTACCTGCTGAGGCTGGTGTCAATGCCTCTACAACACAGACCTTTCGTCTGTGCAAATGTCAGCAGTGGAAAAGGGTTTTGGACTCCCTGGTTCCCAGACCACACTTGGGAGAACAGCTGCCCTCAACTGTGTCACTGTCAGCTATGGCAAGCATCTGAATTACCCACTCTACATTACCACAGAAAGACAACACAGTTGGTTTAATTATAAAGGCAACAAAAAAAGTTGCCCAATTAACTGCCCATTTCAGAGCAAGCAGGGCCTTTACTGCACCTGACACTGAGAGGAGACTCCACAGAAAGGCCCAGGAGGGCACAGGCATCCCGTGTAAAGATGTCACAGATGTCAGCCCATTGGTTTGCATCAAGCAGGTGAACATATGGTGAATTCTCAATCCCTTGTCTCAGGTACACGAGGCTTCCCATCAATACCTGAATGTCTTAAAAAAAAAAAAAAAGTACCAGCAAAATGGAGGTATGCAGTCATGTCTGAAACAGCATTTACTTGTAAACAATAAGAAAGCTAAGACCATCTCCACCCCATGTAGCTTATCCTAAAATAATGCAAACATTCTGGTCCCTAGTCTTGATTAGGAAGTCCCTCCACTAAACTAAGGACACAGCATTGGAGAGGAGGACAAAAGGGAAGCACTGAGAATATGGAACTTGGAATTTCTAACCTTTCAGTGCAACATGCTTGGTGAGGAAGCAGCCACAGTCACCACACTGCCCCGTGACCGCAGCGTATGGTGCTACACCAGTGTCCAAGGAGCATGCCACACCTGGGATGCTCAGCACCCTTATGTTAAGGATCCCCAGTCTGCAATGTCTCTGCTGCTCTAGTGCTGGCATGCAGTGTATCCATTACCAGTTACTCCAACAACTCTACTGGCTGGCAAATGTGTTTGATAGACACAACTGGTAGCAGTAGCTCCTCCAAACACTAAAAGTCTGATTGAAGCTATGCTGGTGGCGCTCATCTGTATTCCCAATGTTCTGGGCTGACACAGAATAATCACAAGTTTGAGACCAACTTGGCCTACACAGAAAGACCGTCTCAATTGCCCCTACCCTGCCCAGAATCCCTCCCCAAAGTAGGAAAATAGTTGTCTGACTCCAGACTCACCTTTTTGATGATTTAGGGCAAATGGCTGGAAATTTTTAGCATACTGTAAGGCTTCCCGCTGATTTGTAGCTCCACCCATTAACAAGCTAATAAAGTACAGTCGGTGCAGCTTAAATTCCAAGGAGCTGTTCTGGGCTATGAGCATTTCTCGGTTTGATACTGCCCACCTAAAGCAACAGAAAAAGGCTTTAAGAGTAATCAAGGGCATGAGCAAGGTGTTTTAAGAACTGTTTGACATCTAGCATGTGAAAAGGGGGTCTGGTCTGCCATCTTGTGGGAAGTTGTAGTAACATCAACTATTAGGAGATGAAAACACAAAGGAAAATATAGTTAGAGAACAATTACTTCTTTAATGAGGTTTTATAGTAAGAATAGCTCTGGGATGCCACATACTACTTCCAAATTCAAACAGGGCCACCCTCTGGAATATGAGCCTTGGGGTTCACTCCAGATTGCTTAGAGCTAGTCTTCCTATTAAACCAGCCTACCTGCAAATGACTCAACTCTGAAGGGAACCTCCTAACTTAAAATTACATTCTCCCGTTTATTCATGAGCTCATTCTTTATCAGGGAGTTCTCGCATCAGGACCTTCGTGTGAAAGTCAGAGGACAACCTATCAAGTTAATTTCTTTCCTTCTGCCATAGTGGATGGTGGGCACTGAATCCAGGTAAGGCTTGGTGCAAGTACCCTTACCTATTGCACCACCACACTGTGGACCCGGAACCTCTCATTTTTAAACCTTGGTCAGACTTCATGCTACTCTGTTTAGCATTAAAAACTAGCAAACGGGGTTCAATCCCTAGCAATACAACAATATGCAAAACAAGACCAACATACACAGATATTTCTCGAGGTACTTGCTGTCATCTTTTTAAAGATGTATTTTAATCTTATGCATGTGTTTTGTCGCCATGTATGTATGCACACCATGTTTGTGTCAGGTGCCCTGAAGGCCAGAAAGGGGCACTGGATCTCCTGGAACTGGAGTTGCAAGACTGTTTTCACCTACCATGTGGGTGCTGGGAACTAAGAGTAACAAGTGCTCTAACCACTGGGCCCCAGTCCTGTCAGTCTTATTAGGAAGGAAAGAAAACAGCACACATATACTATATCTACACAAATGTAAAAAAAAAAAAAAAAAAAAAAAAAAAAACACACTTGAATAAATATGTTACTAAAGGACCCCAGTGAACTAGGACTACCATGTCAAGCATGATAAAAATCAGAAATGTACCACAGCTTAGCTGTTAAAGACGAAGTTTACAAATGTGATAAGGAAGCTTTATTTCTCTACACTATAAAAGCTATTCTTTAACTGACTTTTACTTGGATATTCTTCAACTAACCTACCAGAATCTGAATTTCCAAAGGGGGAAATCCACCAGGAGGATAACAGGATTCTAAACATCTCTGCACCAAACACAAGGGCAACGAAGAACATGCTCTACTACAGCTAAAATCACACACTGATCCTAACCCAAGGACAGGAGGTGACTGCACCAGCCCGTTCTCACCAACAAACAAAACAGACACTCTGACAAAGACTAAACAGAGCAATTCTGGAGCCAATAAATACCATAAATTAAACGAATGCAGCAGACATGTGCAGAACATTCCATCCAAACACTAAAGAATACACCTTCTTGTCAGCACCTATTGAAACTTTCTCCAAATATTGAACATATACAAGGTCACAAAGCAAATCTCAACAGATCTCACTACAGAGTGAAAAATGGGTAAGATAGAAATCAAAAAGAAAATTAAAAATTTTTGGAGCTGAATATGAAGAAAAACAACAAAGGTAAACCTATGGGACAATACAAAGGATGTTTTAAGAGGGATTAAAACTATTTTAATGTAGCACTAGGTGATTACATAAAAAAAAGGACAGCTTTCATATGAGTAGCACACACACCTGAGAGCTCAAAATCAAGAAGAAATATTATCCAAAGAGGAGAAGGCAAGAAATAAACTCAGGTATAAAACAGAAACAGTCCCCCTCCAAAAAATTTACAGTCAATCAATGGAAGGAATAATGTGGGATATCTTTCTGTATGCTGTGAATTACCATTGGTTAATCAATGGTTTTTTGGCCAATGACAAGGCAACTTAGAGGTGGACAGGAAATCCAAACACAGGTAAAGGGGAAGGAGGGCGGAGTCAGAGGGAGACAATACAAGCTGCTGCCCAAGGGAGAAGGTAAGCCATGGGCTGTGTGGCAATACACAGATTAATGAAAATGGGTGGAGTTAAGTTGAGAACTAGGTAATAAGCCTGAGCTATAGACCAAATAGTTTGTAATTAATATAAACCTTTGTGTGACTATTTGAAACTAAGCTGGCAGGTCTGGACCTTGGGGTTAGGTCAGGCCAGAAACATCGGGCTACAAAGTGTCTTTGAGAAAATCAACTAGAGTGACAAAGTCTTAGCCAAATTAACCAAAAAACAGAGAGAAGAGCCAAATTACTACAGACATCAAAGAAACATTGAGAATCATAGAGACATATTTCAAAAATATGTACTCCACCAAACTGCAAAACCTAAAAAAAAAAAAAAAAAAGCAAATTACTTGACATGAAAATAGTCATATTAGGGGCTGGAGAGATGGCTCAGCGGTTAAGAGCACTGTCTGCTCTTCCAGAGGACCCGGGTTCGATTCCCAGCACCCACATGGCAGCTAACAACTGTCTGTAGTTCCAGTTCCAGGCAAACACCAAGGCAAATAAATAAATAAATAAAATAAAGTTTAAAAAAAGAAAAGAAAATAGTCATATTACCCAAAGCAATTTACAGATCCAATGTAATCACTATCAAAAATATAAAACAATTGACAAAACAACCTTTACCTTCACATGGAAACACATACAAACACACATATGAAAGAAAGAGGCGAGGGGTGGTGGGTGGGAGGGAGAGAGAGAGAGAGTGTGTGTGTGTGTGTGTGTGTGTGTGTGTGTGTGTGTGTGAGAGAGAGAGAGAGAGAGAGAGAGAGAAAGGGAGGGGGGGGAAGTTAGCACAATTCTGAATAGTAAAAGAACTTACGAGACGGTATCACCATCCCAGATTTCAAGCGGTATTACAAAGCCATGATGATAAAAGCATATTGGCATAAAAGCAGACACTGATCAACAGAAGACCCAGATATAAGTCTATAATCCTATGGACTCCTGCTTTTGTTGTTGTTGTTGTTTTGTTTTTTTCCAAGTAGAATTTCTCTCTATAACAGCCCTGGTGGCCTTGAACTCACAGAGATCTGCCTTCTTCTATCTCCTGAGTGCTGGGATTAAAGGTGTGTGCCAACACACAGGGCATGGACTCCTGATATTTGACAAAAAAGCCAAAAATACATACCAGAGAAAATACCTTTAAAAATGGTGCTGGTCAAACTGAATGGCTGTATGTAGAAGTGTGCATGTAGACTTTCTCACTCCACTCAGTACTTAACTCTAAATGGATCAAGGATCACCACATAACAACCAGATGTTCAGATTTGATAGAAGAGAAAGTGGGGGAACTAAAGTCACTGATTGCTGTGGGACTGTGTTCTTCTACATTGTAATATCTGTTACTGTAAATATTGGTTTAATACCATGCTAATTGGGTAGAATCTAGACAGGAAGTAAATAGAGGTGGGGCAACCAGACTAGGAGAATTCTAAGAAGTGAAAGAGAAGAGTGGTAGATTCTAGCCAGATGCAGAGGAAGCAAGATGGGAATGCTGTATTGAACAAAAGATACCAAGCCACGTGGCTAAACGTGGATAAGAATCATGGGTTAACTTAAGAGTAAGTAATAATTTAAGAGATAGTAATAAGCCTGAGCCATCAGCCAAACAGTTTATAATTAATATAAGCCTTTGTATGATTATTTGGAACTAAATGGCTGCAGGACTGACCAGGTGGTACAGAAAAACTTCTGACTACAATTGACACAGGAAAGGACGTTCTGAATAGCACATCAGTACCAAAGGACACCATCACTCAGGCAAGGCAACATAATGGAAAATTAAATTGCAGAATGGGAAAAGATTTTAACCAATTACACATCTGATAGAGAACTAATATCTAAAATACATAAAACACTAAAATACCCCTGAACATCAAAAACTCAAGTAACCCAATTTTAAAATGGTGTATAAAACTAAGAGAGTTCTTGTGGTAATATATTGTACATTTATTAAAAATAGCCTGGAATATCAGAGGACAAGCTACCCACACTGCCAAGCCATGAAGGCTGGAGAGTGGTGACCCACATCTTTAATCCCATCACAGAGATCCTCCATTTGGGTCTCTGTGAGCTCAAGGCCTAGCAGACTAGGCAGTGGTAGCTCACATCTTTAATCCTAACTCTAGGAGAGTTGAACCAGGATGGCTAACCATCCTTAGCCATCATGAAAATGCAAATTAAAACTACTTTGAGATTTCTTTTCACCTTATACCAGTCAGAATGGCGAAGAACAATAAAGCAAATGATAGCTCATATGGAAGAGGATGTAGGGGAAGACTCACGCATTGGTGGTGGGAGTACAAACTACTCTGGAAATCAGTGTTGCATTTTTCAGGAAGCTGGGAACAGATCTACCTCAAGATCCAGCTACATCACCTGTGATAGTTTAAATGTACTTGGCCCTCATAATCTCATAGGGAATGTCATTATTTGGAGGTGTGGCTTTGTTGGAGTAGGCTGGCCTTGTTGAAGAAAGTACATAACTGGGGCTATGAGGTTTCCTATGCTTAGGATACTGCCCAGTGTCTTAGTTGACTTCCTCCTGCCTGTAAGACATAGGACTCTTGGCTAATACTTCAGCACCAGTGTGACTATAAGCCACCATTATAATGGATCAAACCTCTGAACCTTGTGGGTATGTAGTGAGTGCAGTATAGAAGAGTGTCAGACCCCCTGGAGCTGGAGTTACAGATGGTTGTGAGCCATCCAGCATAGGTACTAGGAATCGAACTTAGGTCCTTTCAGAGAGCAGTGCTTTTAACTGCCGAGCCATCTCTCCAGCCTGTCTGTGGATATATATTAAATACATCCTGGGATATGAGAGAGACCACATAGTCAAATCCTAGGCATGGAAATCCTTGATTCTTGAATACAAGGATAAACAGCTGAGTCAATCACACACACCTTTAATCTCAGCACAGGGAAAGCTGGGAGTGGTGATCAACATCCTCTATCCCACAACTCCAGAGACAGAACTTCAAGGCTACACGCCTTTAATCCTAACCTGGATGGGATAGGGTATATAAGGGCTTTGTAGAAACCAGGCAGACAGAAGCGACTGGCAGAAGAGACCAGGAGTGAGGCTGAGAAAGTTGCAAGACAGTTTGGTGAGAATTGACTGTGGTGCTTTCTCTCTCTGGTATTTTAGCCTTCCCCCAACATTTAGCTCAAAGTCTTCTTTTCTTACAACTCCAAACTGAGCTACTATACCTATCTTTGTTCTTTTTATTACCTGTTTATAAACCATATAAAGGGGCAAGATTACTCAGTGGGTAAAGGCACTTGCCACCAAGACTGACATTCTGAATTGAACTTCTGGGGTGCATATAAGGAAAGAAAGAACAAACTTCTGAAGGTTATTTATGTATGTACACATGTATGCACAAAATAAATGCTAATTATTTTTTCTTAAAGAACTCGCAGTGATGTATGGTGCTACATGTCTGTAATCTCAGCACGAAGGAGGGTAATGCCAGTACGGTCCATATAGACAGAACTGGTGAAATTTTGTTTTTAAAAGAACAGGGAGAAGAGAAGAGGAAGACTAGAGTATTATACATGTGAATAACATAAACGGAAACAAGCTGGCCACTGACCCCAGTACTGCAGAGATAGAGGCAGGACAATCAGCAGTTTGAGGCCAGTCTAAGCTACCTGAGACCCTATCTTTTAAAAACAAAGAATACTAAAACAAAATAGTAGCACATATATACTCAGCTTTCCATAAGGTTCTCAGACATATAGACCCGCTTTGTTCCAATGCCAAGCCCTCCGTGAGGATAGAGTTACAATACACATATTCTTTTCCTGAGGACCAGGCTTGGAACTTCCTATAAACTTTTAGCAGCAGTAAATTTAAAACAGAAAAAAAAAAAAAAGTATCATCTCAAATATTCTCCTCTCTTCAAGGCTCCTTACTATACTGCAATATCTTTTCTGTAACCTGGTCACTGGCAGGCACCTCATTACACTGTTTTCTGAGACAGGTAGCCCAAACTGGCCTATAGCTTCCTATATAGCAGGGGATGACCTTGAATTCCTGATCATTTTTGCCTCTACCTTCCAAGTACTGGGATTACAGGTACATGCACCAGACCCCATTCTTCTTAATTAGCTTCTCTTTAATTGAAATGTCCTTTCTCCATCACTTGCATATAAACAAAATTAGTTTAAAATGGATCATCTTTCTTTTTTGGTCTTCTCAGAATTAAGGCTAATTAATTGGGTAAGAAGAAAATCAAACTCTAGGGGAAAAACCCAACCTGTCCAACCTTGAATGCCCTTCTCCACGGTCTTCCTGAGGGCTCTGTTTCCTCTACTATCTGTGGCTGCTGAGAGCTACCTAAAGTGAAAGGCTGCACAGCTGGGAGAAGCTTCAAGGAGAAGAACAAGAAACAGACACCACTATATAAAATTTTATAAGTTATTTTGTGTATAAATGTTTGCCTGCATGTATGTCTGTGTACCATGTGCATGCCTGGTTTCCAGAGGCCAGAAGAGGAAGTTTGATCCCCTGGAACTGGAGCTACAGAAAGTTGTAAATCACCAGGTGGGTGCCAAGAATTGAACCCAAGTCCTCTGAAAGAGCAACCGGTGAGGGCTCTTAATTCCTAAACCATCTTTCCAGCCTCAACCAGAAACTAATCTCTGTACACTCAGTTTATTCAAATCTTCCATCATCGGGTGCTTCCACTTGCTTCTTCCATTTTCATTTTCTAACCTGTTTCCTACTAAAAAGCTCTATTTTATTCATTCACACTATAGCTTCTCTTAAGTCTAATAAGGATTTTTCTCATGTGTAAGACACAACCACTAATCAAACATCATACAATAAAACCACAAGGGTGGTCTCATCTCACTCCTTCGGACTTTTCTCTCTTCCCACCTAGTTTCTGGCCCTAGATTCAGCAGCCTGCCTGGTATTGTTGACAGCCTGTCCCATCTAAAACCCTTCTGCAGTATAAACTAAGGCAATATTTTCCATAAACGCGAATAATTCTGTACCCTTTCCTTTCCTCTCTTCCTCCTCATAACCATTTGGTTATTTCTCGTTCTTTAAGGTGTCCCATGGAGGTTTGCACAAACAGAGGTGGTAGGGAATGCTCGTAAGGTCCTGGGAAATAGTTTATAATCTAAGATGGTCATATATCATCTGTAGTGATCCTAAGATGTCCCCCAGAGTGAAAAGATTACATCCGTGCCAGCATGAATCATAAGCCTATCTGCAGAAGACACAGGTAAACTTCCTTATAAGATAAATGCAAGCTGAATATACTAAGATGCCATCCTTTCCTACAACATATATTATCAAAATTGCAAAAACTTTATTATTATTATTGGGTGCACACACGTGCCCCACCCGACAGGCTCTCTCTGCCCCTGCCTCCCGAGTGCTGGGATAAAAGACATGTACCACCACTGCTGGCTGAAGGAACTCTTGATTAACTGTGGCATCGTTTCATTTTTGAACAACGTGTATAGAGGAAAACAAGGCAAAAAAAAAAAATCAACCAAGTTTTAAATGCACTATGATCCAGTGTTCTAGGAAGACATCCTACAGACAAAGCACGGCACAATGAAAATAACATAAATTAATCATTGCTATACTAATTGTTAGAGAAGAAGCTTGAAAACTACCAAATATCTATCAATATACCTATATTTTATTTAACTACTTTTGATTTAAGCAAAAATGATGAAATAAAATCCAGGTATAAATTTAAAATGTTAAGCAGCCACTTCAGGAAAACAAAGAGATTATTTTTGTCTATTCCAGTATAGGTAAGCAGTTCAAAATTTTCAAGTTAAAAAGGAAATAAAAAACATGTATGTAGTAAAAACCCAAGTATAGAACAGTATGCAACCATCTATATAACAAACACAGACAGACAAACATGCAGACGAATTCCCTTCTCCGAAAGAAAAGGTGGTGCTTCTAAAGTTCAAATACTCTGCCAAGCCACACAGTAAGCAATCAACTCAAGTTAGGTGAACATCCTAAAGACAACGAGAGAAATGAATATCTCCTGAAGAACAACCAGCCACACATCCTAATCACTGCAGACCTGGGAAGCTCGACACACTTCTGTTCTTGGGCTCACTCACTCACTCATCTTCATCTAAGAGTAGATATTAATTTGGAAATAAGAGGGTACAGATACTTGGTTAAATTTATCTCCTAGATATGTCACAATCTCAAACCAATCCCCTAATGTGGGATGTCTCTCTGTACGCTGTGAATATGCTTTATTACTGGTTAATAAAAAACCTGTTTTGGCCTATGGCAAGGCAGCTTGACGGCAGGGCAGAAATCCAAGCAGAGAAAAGACGGAGAAGGGCAAAGTCAGACAAAGACGCTGCAGGCTGCTAGCCAGAGATTAAGATGTACTGGACACAGGTGAAGCCACAGAGCCATATGGCAATACAACAGATAATAGAAGTGGGTTGAGTTATTAGAGCTAGTTGGTAACGAGCCTGAGCCATAGGCCAAACAGTTTGCAATTAATATAAGCCTTTGTGTGATTATTTCCGTGGGACTGTGGGTCTGGACCTCCGGGATAGGCTGAGCCAGAAACTTACTGTAGTAAAAACCCAAGTATAGAATCCCCAAACCCACGAAAACATGCCTAACATGCTATCTTAACACAAAAACGAAATCACAAGTTCAAGGCCAGCCAGGGCTATGAATAATAACACTCTGTCTCTAAAGCCAAACTAAAACCAATGGTCTGCATACACATTATACAAAGGTAACATACACCTTACAAGAGACACAGTTAAAATATTTTTAGTTTTTACACAGAAACCATAAAATTCATATTAACATAGGAACCCTCAACTGTTCATCTGGGCTATTTCTAGAAATATGCAAATTTGTAAAAGAACTGATCAAATGTAGAAAATTTTGGAGTAATCTCCACCCCAAACTCAAAATACAATCATTTGTTTTAATAATTAGAACACTATATGAATTATTCCCAACCACGAATACTGACTTCAAATTGTCCGAGTTTTAAAACATCAGGATTCTACTTTGATTATCATGTTTCTTATTTTCATTTTATATTATTTATTGTAAATATCCTAATTTAGGATATAAATAAATCATATAGGACATATAATATAAATATATAAATAAATAAATATATAGGACAAATAAATAACTTGTTCCCTTCTCCCCTCGCCTCCCCCATCTTTATAAAGAATTTCTATTCTACTCTGTTCATGAATATCACCTAGTTCTCATAACCAACTGTACCTCTCAGAATGACAGCACAATACTCAAGGAGATTGTGGAAGGTCAAATATCACATAATGATTGTCAAAACAATGGCACTTCAGTTATAATGCTGGTCTACCCAAAGTAATGTAGCAGTGTAGATAAGAAAACCCTTTTCTCTTCTAGAAACATGATCAACTGTTGAATTAAGCAGGCTGCCTAGGTTCTCATATTATATAGTCCATATTTCCCTTAGTTAAAAGAAATGCAAGCGTTCTTTCATGAATCCTCTCAAGTTTACCCCAGGTAAAATAGGCCTATCTAAATATGTCTCTTGTGGTTTACAAATTTTTTTTACAGAATTCCCTTCACGCTACCTAAAAGAAAGAGTAACTTACTCAAGAGCAGGTCTCAGAACTCTGACTTTTAATGCTTCTAATATTCGATTTAATTCCACAAATGGTTCTTTCTGACTTGGGTCCACAGACAGTCCAGATTCCTGCAAGAAAAAAACAAAACAAAAAACACAAAAGAAAAAACATAGTCATTCGTAATGGAAAAGGCTCATAGATTGTAAATACAGGGCTGTCAAAGTTACTTTCTTTTTAGCATATACTTCTGTGGTAGAGACTGTCCTATCACTATGCTTCGGTCAGATCTGAGCTGAGCACAAGATCATGGACCAAAGCTGCTGTGATACTACATGTTCAGCCAATGAAACGTAAGCACACATTCTTTCCTGAGACACAGAGTACAGCTGGAGGTCCGGCCTCAGGGAGAGGAGGAAACACTGGCAACTGCAGAGGTAGAAGGCGTGTCTAAGAACTTCACAGGACAGATGCCAGGAACCTCTCTGTCCATACAGGAAAAACAAACTTCTTGTTAAACTATCATCTTGAGGTTATTACTGGAAAGTAAACTAATCTTCAATAATATAATTTACTGTTAGATTTGTATGAACACACACACACACCCCTACCTCTCAAAGGTACAAAGAAAGATCCAAGTACCATTTATTATAACTGTTTCAAATAGAAAAAACTTAGATTATAGACTGGTTTATGATTCACTTTAAATTATTTTATCTTTTGAGTTCTTTTTAAAATAATAATAATAACAACAACAACAACAACAACTCAACAGCGTGGACATTGGAGAAAAAGTAAGGGACTGAATTCCAGCTCTTTCACAGAGGCTCGCGGAATGGCCTTGGGCACACTCCTCGATTCTCCAACCTCACACTTCTCAGGTGTACAACAACAATAAACTGCTCTTCACAGTGTGTTAGAAAGGAGTAAACGGGGTGTAGCTTGGAGGAAAAAAACATTAATATTTTTGTGTCTTTCCTCTTTTCTGCTATATTAACATTTTCTATCAAAGAAGAAGAGTAAATAACTTGTGGTCCATAACTGCAGCACGAGAGGGTTAGGGTTAGGGTAATAGGAGCCCAGGACAGCCTGGGCCACATAGGAAAACAGTGACATGATACATTGATTTGATTCAGAATAAGGAAAGAACAACTCAGTTATTAAGTTTTAGGAGTGTATTTCCTTAAGGAAAGGGCAATTAAGGTACTAAATTGCAGCACTATAATTTCTAAGAAGAACTTAAAAATTTCCTAGATTACAAATCTACCTACAGTTTGCGGTACACACATTCTCATGTGCAGATAATGTAAACGCCCTAGCATTGCCCTTCTGTTTTTCCTAAGCTTTGTTGCGTGTGGTTACCTGGCAGAGCTCCTCAGCTACATCCAGCATTCCTTGTCTGAAGAAGTGTTCCACCATCACCTCGTTGAGAAGCCGTTGGCTGTCTGCCTGCCAGCAGCCATCTATTCCCACACTGCTAATGTCAGAATCAAAATTCTAGGGAGAAAATAGGAAAGAATAATGTAGAGATGACTTTCTTTTTTCACCCCACCTAACAGAAAGAAACAAAAAGTTTACATCTTACTCTGGTATCAGTAAGTACTCAATTCAATTCATCTACACAAACCCAGGTAGGAATTTTCCCAGTGCTTCCTTTAAATCTTTTCGTTCTTGGGGACTATTGCTGGAATAATAACGTATATTTAAAAAAATAAAAATAAAAACCTGAAAAGCACTTTGGGAAAATAACACTGACTCGTGTGAAACAGAAATCAATAAACTAAATTTCTGTGCATTATACTATAGCAATATTTTCAAAAGCATGCTATAGTACTTTGTCAAAGGCATGCTCAATACAGCACTATCTGTAATTCCAAGAACAGGAGCACACATACATACACATCTCCATCATCATCAACATAGAACTGCTAAATAAACCATACTACAGCCCAACAACTACAGTTCCGAGGCTGGAAGGGAGAAGATGGGATGGCCGGAGGTGAAAAGGACAGGTTACATATTAGTAGGCCTACATTTGAGCTATGGATACATAGTTCTACTCCACAGAGCACACTATAGACTTTGAAAACTGAAGTAAAGTAGGCTGGCTACTTAATAATTAGTACATTCAAGACAACTGTGAAATGAACTGAACCTGCAACCATCTGCATGGTGAAGGGCAGCAAAAATTTGTTCGGCAAACAAGGAACCAAGCACAGTTTAATGGGTACAGGCTTTCAAGCTATTATTACAAAAAAATATTCAAAAAAAAAAAAAAAAAAAAGCAAACACTCTTGAAGGAAAAAAAAAAAAACCAAACCCCTTACTGCACTTCTTTATGAAGGGGAAAGGAAACAGAGTCCCCATAGAAGTCAGGAAACAGCTTATTCTCTTTCTATTCCTGGGGTTAGAACTCCGGCCACCAGGTTCTAAAGCAGTCTTCACTGACTGAGCCCCATCTCAGGCGTGCTATAGGACTATGCTTTTGTACTGCAAACACTGGTTTAATAAAATCCTGACTGGTCAAGTAGCTAGATAGGAAGTAGAGGCAGAGCAACCAGACTAGGAGAATTCTGGGAAGCAGAAGAACAGAGCAACAAACATTAAGATGCAAAGGAAGTGGAATGAGAATGCTTCACTGAGAAAAAGTACCAAGCCAGGTAGCCAAACATAAACAGAAATATACGTTAACTTAGAGTATAAGAATTAGTAAGTAATAAGCCTGAGCCATAGACCCAACAGCTTATAATTGATATAAGCCACCTTGTGTTTCTTTGGGACTAAGCAGCTGGGGGACTCCCGACCTCTGGGTTAGGCAGGACTGAGAAACTTCTGACTACAGGCCCCAGAAGTCAAACATTCTGGAAACATCAAGGACACAAAATAAAGAATTAGAAGACACAGTACCCAAAATAAACTCCCTACAGACACAGAAAAGCAGATACAAAGTGACAGCACAACAAGTTAGCACCTGTAATATTACCCAGTGTGAGCAACAGAAAAGACTCAAGACACAACACAAAGGAATAGAGCATTGACACCTGGGAAAATAAGGAAAGATTGAGTTTGTGCCATCTCAGACTCTAAGGACGGAGGGAAAAAAACACCAAAGAAATACACTCAGATACAAGAACCTTGGGGAACTCTAAAAAAGGACAAGCTCAAAGAAATTCCACACCAGAGCATAAAAACACTAAAAACTAAACAAAACAAAAATGAACCTAAGTCCAAGGCTACCAGCCGAGAAAAATGTCCTATTGGGCTAAAAGATGGTTTGGTGGTCTAAGAGACTCATTCATATCCCAACCACCCATGTAAAGCTGAATATAGTAGCACACATCTCTAACTCCAGAGCTCCTATGACAAGATGGGAGGCAGAAACAGAAGGATCCCCAGAAGCTCACAGGCTGGCTGGTCTGGCATATACAACAGGAACAAGAGACCCTGTCTCAAACAGACAAAAGAAAAGAACATCTGAGGTTGTCAGAGGCATGCATGGGCAGATGTAAAGGAAAAATGGCTTGTTCCTTATAGAGAAACTATGATTTCAATAATGATAGATTCTTAACAGAAACTATGGCGTTAAAATATTTTTTCTAGTAGCAAAAGAAAATTCAGTATTCCCCAAATTATATTTCCAGTAAAAATAGCCATCAGAAAGGAAGATGAAGTAAGCACTCTCAAAGATTTGTTAGTCAAGAGTGAAGAGAGGTTAGGGTGGTGGGGTACCCCTTTAATCCGAGCACTCCAACTGCACATCTCAGTGAGTTTGAGCTCAGTCTCGTCTAAGTTAGTTCCAGGACAACGGCTGTCACACAGAGAAATCCTGTGTCAAAAAGCTTTTTAAAAAAAGAGAAGTGAAGAAAGAGCACATCTTTATCACGGTCTCAAAGTTTTCTGTCTAGTTCACTTTTGTCTTCTTTGCCTCATAGGCATTATACTTTATTTAATAAGTCCTTCCACTTAATATTTTAAGACTACACAAATTAATAGGCCAAGATCATCTAAACACAGGTGAAACTAGCCTACTCAATAGGATAGTAGTTTATAGAGTATAAAAGAATAGACTGTCAGTAACCTGCAATAGCAACACGAACAACTTACAATTTACAATGACCAAGAGAGTGCTCTTCTCCAAAACTGAGCACTTTTTTCCATAGTGATCTTTCTTGTTTTTAGGTGTCTATGCAGGACCCCAAGTAAACACATCAAAATCTGGAATCACTTAAGCAAAAACTTCAGTATTAATGTCTTAATTTTAATATAGTGCTTTTTTCTCATGTTTACTTTTTACTTATTCTGACAATATCATACATGTCTATACTATACTTTGCCACACTCACTGTCCATTTACCTGTCTTATTGGTACTGCTAGAGTGCCAGGAGCCAAAGCCTAGCTTAGCCATTTTTCAGTTTATAAATTAGATTTCCCTTTGGTTACAGTTAGCCATTTGCCCGCAATTATGCCCTAAGTTGCCAAAAGGCTATAAAAGGCTACACCTCCATTGTTTTAAGCTAGACCACAAATTCAGGCAGTTTCCTTTGATCCTCTCAGACTGCAGGTGACAGACACTCTTCAGGTATTTAACTGATAACAGATAGATTTCCATACTAATTCTCCCCTGTCTGGCAACTCTCCTCAAACCAGACTTGACACTTTCTGACTGACCCTCCCCTTCTCCCAAGTTATGTGCACTGAGATTCTATTTAAAGGCTGGCCAAAAAAATAAAAAAAAGAGCTTAAATAGAGTTTCATCTTGCTCTCAATTCCTTCGTGTTTGTTCCTGTCTCGCATTTGTCTAGCCCGTTTCAGGTCTACGTTGAAAACCCTGCTGGCCGGGGCACTAGAGTAATTCTCCCTAATAAGTACTCTTCTACTTCATGGCTATTTTTTCCTAATGACTCAAAAGTTAAACTGGGGATTGCATGCATGAAATGACTGTGGGGTTATTTACTGGAGTATGGGTAATTTAACAATGGGGGGAAATGACTCCCCTTCCTCCAGCAGCTATTAGCTGTCAAAAGCTCCTCAGCTAGAGTGGGGTTTCAGGAGCCCTCTCTCATCATCATTTCCTAATAGAATCTCTGTGCTAGAACTTAACCTAACCAGTAGGAAAACATCAATAACTTAAATGCTAAAATAATGCAATATGAACTTACTAATAAACTTCCATCACCTACAAGGTTTTGGGTTTTACGTCTGCTTATATGCTTTCAAAGACATTTTTACTTGTTAATATGTACTACAGTTTGAATGATTTTAGAAACAAGGTCTCATGAAGCCCAGGCTGGCTTCCAACACACTCCCTAATAAACGATGACCTTGAACTTCTGACCTCCTGTTTTCCTCACAAGAGCAGACTATGAGTATACAGGCACCATGCCTAGCATACTGTCAGAATTTTAATAGTCACTGGTAGTTACCAGCTTTTCTTGAGGACTATAGCAGTCATTTCTCCCTATATAAATGGCCACATCTCATTTTCCTCTGTAGGCATTTTGGCCACTCACACACCTAAGTAATGAAGATGCCCCCTTGCCATGAATAAAACATAGTCCTGCCTACGGTCAGAATAAGCCTCTCTCTTTCCACCTTCTCTC
This sequence comes from Sigmodon hispidus, assembly GCA_004025045.1. Classification (NCBI taxonomy): domain Eukaryota; kingdom Metazoa; phylum Chordata; class Mammalia; order Rodentia; family Cricetidae; genus Sigmodon; species Sigmodon hispidus. Next base: position 3,925 of record PVIH01013718.1, on the reverse strand, counting down.
CCTTACAGCTGCTTTTAAAATAATCCAACAGTTATCAAACAGTATCTGTTCACATAATAAAAGTATTTGGATAATTAATTTACTTAATAAATTAAGGAAATATATTAAATAAATGCTGATTACTGAGAAAACTTTAACAACAACTAGTATTTACACAATGTTAGGGAGTTTAACAAGAATGCCCTTCACATTTTTACTGTCTAAAGGCTTCCTATGGTTACTACCACATGGGAAAGAAAATGATCAGCTCTTACAGTAGGAATATCTTTAGTCACAATGAAGCTTTATAATATAGCTACTCAACTTGGAAAGTAAGCAAGAAAATGCATGTTTCTGAGCTCCCTTCTACCACTAATTTACTTTAAACAACTAAGAAAGACAGGAAAACCTTTCACAGTTTATGTTCTGTGCACATAATAAAAGTTAAGGCCAGAATTATAAATTGATGTTGTGGAGATTTAACACAAGTCAAACTCCCTTTGTTATAAATGCAGATTCTTACTGTTGCATCAGAGCTGGCAATTCCTTACAGCTTCTGTTACTAGGTGACCAAACACATTTACATGGCTACCCAGGAAATCAGCAACACTGTAAGCCAGCACAGGCACTAATGTGAAGAAACACCTATATTAGCATCATCTGCTTTACTTTATCCTTTCATATTCTTGAAACAATGAGAAACACCTATACGTAGCACTTGGGAAGCAAAGACCAGGGGATCCTAAGTTCAGAGTCAGCCTGGGTTACACATCAAGACCCTGTCTCAAACTAAAAACCAAGCAATATGCCAGGCATGGTACTCCCATGGCACTAAAGATCACTTCTCCCAAGAAATTCTAGTAGAGAAAGGGTCCTTAAAGTCTCAGATCTAGATTTAAACCTCAACTTTTCCATTTTTTCCCTGGCTCTAACATAAACCTCAGTTTCACATCCATGCCCAAGATGGCTCTTGTTGGGATGCAGATAAAGTTAAAGAGCTGTTCAAGATGATGTAAATAATGCACATGAAATGTCCCATCAGTATCCATTCAACAATAAATATCCAACATGCAATAGAAGATCTGGGTCAGTCCTAGCCACCAATTCTGATGCCACATTTAAAACAGCATTCATTAGAAAACACAAACTTAAAGTTTTATTATTATTGTGTGTTGTATACAATGTATCTGTGGAAATAGGTGGACACATGAGTGCCATGGTAAGTAAGTATATGGAGCAATCAGTTCTCTCCTTCACCTTGAGTCCCAGGGATAAAGCTCAGGTCATCAGGCTTGTTTGTACATTTTGTGCTTTTATCTGCTGAGTCATTAGAAAATATAAACAACCACAACAAATTCTTTAATTTAAAAAAAAATCACTTAAACTGGGTGTGGTAGCAAATTTGTCTAATCCCAGAAGGATCCTGAAGAGTTCAAGGCCAGATTAGGCTACATAGCTCAGACTCTTTTACTTTAACACACACACACACACACACACCCAATTACAGCGTAGATTCATTTGCACAACTGTACAATTTCCTGTATAGGTCTTTTTATGCTTCTTGGGCTAGATCAAGCAAGCCCAGTATTTCATCTCCCATTTTCCTGATCAGGTAAAGTGGGAAACCCAGTCTAGAGGTTTTCTCTGACCCCAATCCTGTGAAACCTGACTACCAAATTCTAGGCTTTCTTCTATGGCCTGCACCATAATTCAATAAACAGTTCTCATCTAAACGGTGTAGCTTCATTCAGTATGAAGTAGGATTTCAGTAAGAAAAAAAAAATCTCACCTCTTAACTAGAGCGGATGATGTAATGACAGATGGCAGTGTGGTTCCACACCAGTGAGGATGCTTAATAAATAAGAAGCCACAGATCATCTAGCCTATGAGGCAGAGGGATAGACCTCAGAGATGCTCCCTCTTCTCTATCAGCACCTGTACTTTGTCTCCTACCCAGACTAGCTTACTTCCGGGACCACTAACACCTCCAGCCTCTCATCTTCTCAGACTCTCTGTCCTAAATAGGGTCACTATTGCTGTGATGAAACACCAGGAGCAAAGTAACTTGGGGAAGGAAAGGGTTTGTTTGGCTTACACATCAATACCACAGTTCATCATCAAAGACAGTCAGGACAGGAGCTCAAACAGGGTAGGAACCTAAAAGTGAGAGCTGATATAGCAGCTATGAAAGCTTGCTCTGCATGGCTTGCTCAACTTGCTTTTTTAAAGCACCCACCAGAGGCTGGACCCTCCCCCATTAACCACTAATTAAGACAATGCCCAACAGGCTTGCCTACAGACTGCTCTTACAGAGGCTTTTTCTCAATTGTGGCTCCCTCCTCTCAGAAGACTTTAGCTTGTATCAAGCTGACATAAACTATCAGCACATTCCCTCCCCTCCCTAAGGCTTTACTAAACAACAATAATCCCTACCATCTCCTCTACCTGGGGAAGAACAGAATGCCACTGCACAGTGCACAGAACTGGCTGGCAAAGGGTCCCCTCGGAATCAGGACAGAGCCAAGAGGACAGCAAAGAGAGGATAGCGGCTCCTACAAAAACCTCACAACTTCCAAAGGTGAAGATACTTTATCACATCCTAACAAACATCTCAATAAAGTTCAGCCATGGCACACTGCATTTTTACTTTTACTGCTCATTGTTATTTGGGATGTAGAATAGTTTGGTATGTTTTATTTTATTCTTAGAGAATCCCTCCCTTGCTTTTTAATCACCATTCCCTCTTTCATCTATCTATCTATCTTTCTCTATCTAACTATATCATCTATCTGTATAAAATCATAAATGTCCTGCAGAACTCTAGCTTTTTTTTCTTAATCAAAGACCATTATCTAGTCTTCTTAATTTCCTTGATTCTCTTCTTAATAACGCTCCTCTACTATGGAAGGACACACTCATCCCATACTACAGCTTTCAAGTCAGTCTGTATTCAGCTTCAATCACTCATCTCAATCTCTGCTTACTGTTGTGTAATCTCTTTCCATTCCAGAAACCAGTTAACTTGTCATAAAAGGCAGTTCTGAATGACTACCTGGAACTATTTAAAAAATATTAGCTATTTCACTGTATATACTATCAGCATTATAAGACTATCAGCGAATAAATGGTCCCAATGTTAGCTGCTCCACCTAGTGGCAGAAAACCAGTTAAACTTTTTAACCATCATTTCACATCACTTCACCCCAACCCTCCCAGCACTGCCATGCCTCATTTATTCTCAAGTAAAAACTCTCAGTTGAAAACATTTGTAAACCTTGGTGTGTTTTCCAGGCTGTATACTTAGGATACGTTGTCCAACATCTCTTCGCCTCGGTTTTTCTCCTAAGTCAATGAGAACAACACACTAGCTTCATGGAACACATCAATGCTAGTAAAGCACTCAGCTCAGTATCAGAAATACAGTCACCACTGGGTAAGGAAAAGCTGCCATCTCCCTGACCCGACTACCACTTCTTTCCACTCTACACAACATAGTCAGGCTAATCGTCCCGGCTCGGCTCTCCCCACCTTCGTTTCCTTCTGGTCACCTGTTTGGCAGTTCCTCAGTCTTGAACATGTGCTGCACTTCTGTTATCCATCCTAACACACTCCATCTTTCCCCTCACTCCATCACTTTCTTCTTCTAAATCTTACACGTCTTCCAAGTCATATTACTAACTGCAAACTCTGAGATTCACTGAAAGTACAATCTTTCCTTACATTCAGCATGCACTTGCCTCAAAACTTTTTCTATTATTTTATGTGTTAGAAAAACCTAGCACACCTTTAATCCAGCACTCAGGAGGCAGAGGCAGGCAGATCTCTGTTAAGTTCAAGGCTGGCCTGGTCCACAAAGCAAGTCCCAGAGCTGTTACACGGAGAAACCCTGTCTTGAAAAACCAAGACAGACAGACAGAGAAAGGAAGGAAGGAAAGAGGGAGGGAGG